>JABFPB010007629.1:0-10833 GCA_022817645.1 Ceratoteleas bidentatus | reverse complement strand
AATATTCCCTGATATCATATCCACGTCAATATCATCCAATATCATGCCAATATCATCCAATATCATCCATTTACGACGCAAAAACATGGAATAATAGAAAAATCACTAGATATTCCTAGCCTAGGGCAAAAGTAATGGTGATTTTCTCTTTAATATTGCATTATTTAACTCTTAAAAATAGAAAACAAATTAGTTTGAAGTTTTAATAATTGAACGTATTTGTAGTTTCATAAAGTTATGTCCTTATGAAATTAATATAAAATATTTTCACCTAAAAGTTTGATTAAGTTGATCAAATTATTATTTGCAATAACATTAATATTTTAATTGTAAATTTGATAATTAAATTTGTAAAATATATAGTATTATTTACTACTAAAGGCAAATTATAATTGACATTCTAAATTACACAAATTTGATATATGTTTTACGCAGAAATATTTAACATATTTTACTTCATAAAATTGTATTTTAGCTTGAATAATCAGTGAAAATATTTTTGTATTTAAATCATTAATTTTTCTTAAAGTCATTTGATTTAAATTACTTGACTTAAATCATAACAACTCTAACATTCTGATATACTTTTCAACGGGGTCACCTCAAATGATTAGGCAAGATTTGGTTAAATCACCATTACAACACAACAACAAAATTTACAAGTTATCGACAACATACTTTTATTTCTTTGCTCATATTTAGTGACCACATTTAGTACTCATATTACCAAACTAAATTCCCAAAACTTGTTTCATTTTGCACATAATCACCAATGTCTTCAGTCATCCAAACCGAATTTCAGTCGTTCCAACCGCTCACAATAATTGAACCGACTCGGTTTTTCTCCGTGCAACGAATCATAAAAATTCGATCCTCCGGATCATGTTACTGCGGGACACCATCGATCAACGCGTCAACAGTATTTTGCAACAAACATCAAGTACTTTTTCGATCAATCATAATTATACCCGCAGCTTCGGTTTGGCCTTTGGAATCAGAAGTGTAACTGCGGGCCACACAGTGTCCCCTTTCTTATTCAAATATCGCCTGTCACGCGGTCCTCCGGCCGAAAATCCGCATAAACGCATTTCCTGTGAATTCGCCGTCCGAAATGATTCAATTTTTGATTTTGGGTCATTGAACAAACGCGACGCCAGGGCCTGCACGAAATCGTGCAACACATACCTGCTTATGTAAACGCAATGTGTATATGGGATTGATCGCAGGAGGCAGGTGCTGGCACCGACAGCTGCGCGCTTGCGATCTTCCTCCTCGAAACGGAAAGCCTTTACCCCGTTCCTCCTCCTCCTCTTGCTCGTCGTCTTCTTCTTCTTGTGCTGCTGCAGGATCCCCTTCGCAATGTGTATACAACTCCGCACCGGTGCACCAATAACGCCGAAATAAAAAAGAGATGCGCCTGGCCTCGTCCTACGTAATAAATGTACCGTCGTTAAAGAAACCAAGAGGGTCAACGTGAAATACGACGAACGAAATAACATCATTCGCGCTTTTTGCCCACGGTTCATCGATTACCCGCTTTATGAGACGTCCCGCTCGGTCACTTTGTCTTATCGAGTTAGGGAAATTAATTTGCACTCGTGCCGGATGAGCAAATTGACGAACAGGGGGGGAATTGAAATTCGGGCAGAGTTAGGTGATAAGGAATGTTTCGGTTTGTTGTGCAATGTATTTTAATATGGTTTTGTGTCGTAATGTTACGGGTCTAAAACGGATTTCTGGTAGTAAAAAATCAATTAATGTTGATTTGATGGAAAGCGATCATCAGATAAATAAAAGTTTGAGAAGAGTTGGCTTTTTTTTAAATAGTTTATTATTAACTCTGTTGAAATCATTTTAGTTCTCGGATGACAGATATTAATTGAGAACAAGCGTGCAAATTAATCACGTCGATTGGATAAATGGAGATTTTGTAAATTGCAATGAGAACGTTAGAATAAAAATATGATTCTGAAAAAGATGATAGAGAAAGATAATCTCGTTTGGACAAATTTTACGTAAACATTATTTTCATTATTCTCTAAGATAAATAATATCGGATATTCAATCAGAATCTATTTTTCAATATAAAGTTTTACCCTAACCTTACTTTACAAATAGTATTTAAGAAAAAAAAATGTCGGATGTTCAATTGTATTCATTGAACATAACAAATACTTTTCTCGTTTTCAAAAAAATAACCCTGCAATTTCGCCCGCAATACGAAATAAACGAAGTCCCTGTGAAATCCCGCCAAAAATTGCGCGTTCGAAATATTGTTTACTCACAAAGTCCCTTTAACCCGTTCTGCTGCACGTTCGTGCAAATAAACCGACGCGCATTATTGTGCCGGACAGTCGGGCAAAAAACGCATTTTTCTTTGTGTTTTCTTCCCATATCTTCCTACACTCTCATTTCGTCGAATATAAGAATGGCGTGTCGGTAAACAGGTTACGGAATCTTCCTGTGGGTAACAGTTGGTAGATTTAGCTCGCATTAACGGCGTTGCGTGGCCCGACAGGGTTCACGTCAGGCGCTTCCTCTCGTTCTTTTTACGCAACAACAAACGTCATTATTTTTGCTACGAATAAATGAATTCATTAAACCGAAGTCGTCGCGTCATTCGCGTCCAGACGCGAGGCCCGTCGCCCAAAATAAGTTAAATGTAGCACGTATGAATTGGGCCTTAATGAACGGGTTCATTATGTTGGCAATCGTGTTAATTAGCGGACAATCGACCGGTGACCGAGCGCTTTTCGGGCCAAAGTCCGATTTTGCGTTTCGGCAAAACGTCTCGCACTGCAGTTCCGTTTTCGTCTCGACAAGTCGAGACTTGTCGAACTCGAGCCACAGTTATTCGCATCACAAAATAAAAGTGCATGGCCTCTGCTGTTCGGACCAAAATTTGCAAATTCTACAGGTAGCAATGAAAAAATTATATTTCAGCACTAATATATCAGCCTATTTAAACTATATTTCCATAAATTCGCCGAGAAAGTTGCCAATTTAAATTTATTTATGTTACTTGTTATGACAGAATGTTATTTGGCATCTTTTGCGTAAAAAAGTGGAAATTTAAATAAAATTTAAATAAAATAAAAAACACAAATTTAGAGTTAAATCACTATGAAAGTTTCCATTTAAATAAAAACAAAGTTAGTAAAAATTGGGAAACTGAATTGTTGGAGAAAATTGATAAAGTCGTTATCAATTTTTTGAATGAATTATGCAGATTCTAAATTCTTTAAAACATTCTAAAAATCTGATGATTAATAAAATACTTTAATAAAGCTAAACTCCGAAATCTAATGTCCGCCCATTTCAGAGATTGTTATAAGTTCGGTAGTTTTCATATCCAATTTCCGTGATACTGTACTCCTAAGGAATCTTTTGGACCGAAAACTACTGAAAAGAAAACCGGTCTCCCAAACTACACCCTTCTTTGAAAACGATTGTTTTCCAATGTCCGGAATTCCCGTAACCTTTTTGCATCTCGAAATTCACGATTCCCGAACCAAGCAGTCACGACAAAAGTCTTCTCGTTTTTCGAAAAAAAGTTTGAAAGGAGCGAAAAAGTGGACGCACAATCTAGCGTGGGTCTATTCGGGCATTGCACTTGACATGACAAAGGGCATAAGCGGGGCCGAATAATCGCCTTGCATGATATTGTTGCGCCGCGCACAAAGCGTGCGATGACGGCGCGCGCTATTTTCATGTTTCATAAGGATTAGTCAATCGCGGCGGACCCTTCTGCGCGACGCGTCCTCCGCTTTTGTGCGCGCGAAACGCTCTGCGCAACTTTCACCGGCGCAAAAACGTCCCGATTTTTCGTGGCGTCACTTCTCGCCACGGCCAGACAAATAAAGCGTTCGCGCATCGGCGCATTCCGTCCACCGCAGGTGCGGAAACTGCCGCAGTCATTGTTACTTTTACGTAAAGCTTTGTAACGCTGACTTACTTAGACGTGCGTAATGGACGCGCTTCGATTGCTGCTCGCGCGCAAAAACGCGTCGCTTTGTTTTCTCGACGCCGAGACGAGAGCGATCGCCGCCGAGTTTCTTCGTCTGAAAATCGACTTGCGGGAAGAGTGTCACTCGAGCGATTTGTCAAGAATGTCGCGGGGAAATCGCAGACGATTTTGCAAGGGTTTTTTTTATTTCGAAATGCAGAATTCGTTTCAAAGATTTTCCATGGGGCGTTAGAAGATATTTTAAATAATAGCTTATTATTACTTTGGTATAAAGAAAAAAAAAGTAGTAAAGGGATTTTTACAATTTTTTTTCCAATAGGCTAAGGCGAAAAGATGAAAAATATTTTGGTGATACGCCAATATATTTGTGAGAAATAAAGTGCAGAGTTATTTTAAACAATTCTTATTGAAAATAATAAGATTGACGTATGAAGCATAATGTTCTACAAAGAAAAACAACATCTCCCATCACTGACCTTTTTCCAGCATACTAATGTTCCAGTTGTTTTGATAACTTTTTGGGTTGTTAAAGTTATAATTGTTTTACGAGAAAGGATTTTGATGTCTCAATGAAAACAGATGATTCTGCTTTCCATAAATTTGTGTGCCATAAATAATGGAGCACTTTTGACCCTGATGATTCGTAATCAGTGAAAAATCAGCAATTGGAAATTGATGTATGGAAATCGAGGCTGAAAAATAAAATGTGAATGGTTATTGATGACGAATTGTGATTTATTAGTCAGATAATGTTGCTAAATGATAAATGCGAAATAATGAAGAGATTATAATTGATAAACGTTAAATGTCAATTTGTACAGATTTTATTTGCGAATAATTAGCGCATTACTGAATGATTAATTCTCACGTTGTTTTGTGATACTTTCAATTATCTTTTTATCACCTTGTATCAAAAAATACCAACAACTCGTGACAGATCATTGTTATTTATAATCGACATTTCATTAGAGTCATTTGTTATCATGTTTGATGCACAAAACGATTTTCGATGTCTTAAGAATTTCGTCTCAAGTGCTGAGACGACACTCTTCATGCACGCATTAAAGTGATATATTGAAAAGGCGCTATCAAGATTTGGACAAAGCAGTTTTTATGAGAAACCGAAACAGTAATTAGGGAGCGTTTCGGAACCCTAAACGACGAATATCGTGAAATCTAATACTAGGTCATTTTTCACCAGAGAAAAAGGTACATTGAGTATAGTTTGTGCGGTAGTTTGAAAAAGTGAAAGTCTATTCATCTTTCGTCGCTCTCTCACTGTGACAATATCAGCCCCTAAATTGCTGCTCTTATCAACCAAATTGCACACTTGTTTGTTTAATTTGCATATCAACTTTTAATGTGCAAATAAAACTGTTCATATATTTAAAATATATAAAGAAATTATCTTCAATGTAAAACCGAATTATCAATGTTCACTTTATATGTAAATTATCAAAGAAATCTATTTTTATAAAACGTTCAATTCATTCAGAATATGAAAGTTTAAAATTTAAACCTCTTGGAAAGAAAAATCAATCGTATAGATTACTCTTTTGATTCGCACTTCAAACGAATTTCATTCGGACTAATTCGCCCCAGCCACTTCATTCATATCTCGCAAAAAATCGTGAAACGGTTATCAAGTAATTTACGTGGCAAGCGTGATGGTTATTTGCCGACTTAAGAAAATTACGACGGACACTTCAAAACTTAGTAAATCAGTCGTGAGCGGAACGAAGTTTTATTCGCCGGCAGTAATTTGAAAACAAACAGCCGTGCCGGCGGAGCTTTAAAGTCGCTCGATGAAAATTCGCATTATACTTGAGAATGCCGTCTCGGACGAGCGAAATATCGCGGATATTTTTAAAGTGTTTTACGATTTCTTTAAAGTGAGATACCTCGGAGTTACACGTTAATGATCCAATTCTGAGAATTAGCTTTTGAAAGCTAATCTCGTTAGAGGCTATCCGGGATTACTCTTACAATTATAATAACGAGTTTAAAGAAGCTCGAAACTGAAAGCGAAATAGTTTCGCTTTTAAGTGAAAAATCGAGTAGAGGGCGATTTAAGTTGAAATTTCAGTGACATCAGATCAGTTTCAACATAATTTTATAAAAACTCGAGACATTAAAAAATGTCTACAAAATTTCGCAGGTTCAGTACAGTTTCGCCAACAAAGAGAAAAATCAGTCACCGACCATTTAACACTACAGTCTTTCCACGGCCGAACCTACTTCATTCTGTCATCGCTCTAAATCGAACCACTCCTATTGACTGAAAATGATCCCAATTGAACAGAAATTCTTTTTCTGCTAAAAGCCTTTCTCATACGTACAATCATTTCAACACTCCACCCTCAACTTTCGATATGACGTTGGCATTTCTGCACCTCCAGTCTCTCGACCGAATTCACGCAGTCATCGACACAACATTCTCCAATTCTTTTCGACTTCTCCACAATAAACTCCCGCAATTCGCAACCCAAAAAGTCTCTCGAACAGGCGACTTCCAACTTCGACCCATTCCCACAATGAATCCCAGAATCAGGCTGCACCTAGAAAAAGTCGGCGATCGTTAATCGCTTTCCAAGACAATGCTGCGATCGGCGATCGCAAAAAATCGAAAATACACCTCCGACTCATTAGCCCAGTCCATTTAAAGCGCCGCGCTATTAAACGATGACGCACGACTATCCGGATTTCGGCGCTTGCGTAACCGTGATTCATAGGCGGATCAGAGCAAATCGCGAAACCGATCCGCGGTGTGGGAGGGGTCGACTCGCCGCGAGCCAAAAAAAGGAAAGCGGGAAAATTGCGACGACTATCGGCGCGCGGATCGCGAAAAATGCATAAACCGCGACAGCTGATGCGTGACTGCAACCAAGTGGACACGCGGATGAAGGGAAAAAGGCTTTATCACATGTCGGCCGCTCGGTTTATTCTTATTAGCGCGGCGGCCTTTTTTCGTCCAAATCGGCCGGTTGATGCGGGTACACCTGCCCGTGCGCGGTCTCTCACTTTCTGCACGGGCACACGGACGCCAAAGGATCGTACGTGTGCGCGCGAGCGCCCGCGATATGGACACTTAACTAAGTTCCTTGAGTAATGATACGCTGCGTTAAACCGTTCGAAACCGGCACTTTTTGCGCCACTGCGAAAGCTGCCGCATATCGTATCGCGCGCGCCGCCTATTTGAATATCGTAATCTCGTTTCTAGCGCGCTCTTCGCGCGCGAAGATAACGCTGTTGGGCGACGGCATTTCGAAATCGGACGGTTTCTTGAAGGGTTTGCTCGATTTTGAATTGGGAGGAGGAAGGGATTAGGAGGGGAGGGGAGGGGAGGGGAGGGGAGGAAAAAGGGCTTTGTGGACGCCTTGGAACATGGGGTGTATGGTGGAAAGTGGATTGAGGAAAATCCGGGTATGCGGGAAAATGAATGGTGGAGTTTGTTCTGGAATTTTACGAAAGGATCTGTTATTTGGGAGATTAGGTGCGAGCTCGAAGAAAGTAATGGGGTTCTAGGGTAGTATATCTGTGAGAGTATGGTCGTGAAATAAGAGCTAGTTAACCTTCTAATTAGGTGTTGGAGCGAGGTAATAAAATGTGAGGGACAAAAAGGATATTGAAAGACGTTATTACGAGTTGTTAAGGAGGTTGGGATGTGAACTAAATTAACGATGAGAATTTGATGGAAAAAATGTACGCTAAAGATACATTTACAAGGAATTTTTTGGCAAAGTTTGAAGACAATCGACTAGCTAGTTCAAGAGAAATAAAATGAACAGAGTAGAATTTGTTGAATTTATTTCTCTTGAACTAGTGAGTCGATTTTGTTCAAACTTTGCCCAAAAATTCCTCGTAAATATATCTATAACATATATTTTTTTCATTAAATACTGATCGTAATTTTAGTTCACACCCATTTTTTATTATTTTGTATCAACATTGTGTGAACATATTTTAACGTTCCCGTGATGAGAATGAAGCAATACTTGGATATCATGTAAAGAAACAAATTTGCTTTATTTCTTTCATATTCGGATAAAAATCCTCTCGATGAATTCGTTAAAATTTATAACATATGAAGCATTAAAATTTAAGGTTATTAAAATAATTATAATAATAAATGTTATTGTCAATAATTATTTAGTTTGTAAACTTTGTCTCTCGGCACCGCGCTGCTCATTTCGATGGTTTTCGTGAATTTGTTCATCGCTTTAGTTCTTCCATCCTTGTCCCTCTAAAACATCGTGCCCCAACCTCCTTAATAGTTTTATCAGTATTTTTCGTATACCGCATTTGAATTTGCCTGATTACTTAAATATAGTTTTTTTTCTATACTTTATACGAAAATTTAGTACCCTTTTTTCTCTGTGTGAGGCCCGAAAACGAGCCCTATTTTCAAGAGGTTTTCTGAAAGAACTAAAAGTCGTAATAAAATTTGGATTTGAGGGCAGAATAAAGCACACTTTTTACTTCTTTTACCTCTTTTTATTTAAAAAAAGTTGCGTGGTGCGTCCGTCAGGTGGCGCCAAAATCGCCTCTGCGCGCCGTGTAAAAGATTCTGGCCCCATAACGGGAACTCGGTACGTCCTGGAACAAAAATGAATACGGGGTTATATTCTACGATAAATTTACCATGGAAACATCGATATCGAATTAAACATTTTTCTTTTTTACAAGAATGGCGGCAATTTGAAATGTAGGGTACAATTTTGACATTCAAATTCAAGCATAAAAGCGGTTCCGAAGCAAAGTTAAGAAAGAAATTGGAAAATCGAGATCGATATTTCCATTCGTTATTCAAATACGCATAATTTTACGCGTTATTCAAATACGCATAATTTTACGCAATATTCAAACACGCATAAAAGACGCGTGACGTAACACGGAGAAAATTATTTGGTTGTGGCAACCAAATTTTGGTTGCCATAATTCTAAAACTACATGCTTTTTCTTCTGAGTTTACTCGAATTCACAAGATTTCGATAACAATTCGGGCCGTCTTTTGAACAGCATGCATTAATAGCTAATGCGGGTCAGTGGTAAAGTGTGAACCTCTCGATTCAGCTGTGTTTTGACGGTATCAATCGGCTTTCAGTGTTGCGGACCCTTGACCCGGTTCTCTACCCTTCTTATGGACCCTTTTGTTCCGTTTACGAAAATTATCAGAAAATCGACGATTAATTGATGCTGCATTTTATAGTTCATGAGCTGCTCAGTTTGGCGTGAGAGTCCTTCAGGTCAAACGAGCAATTCGATTGCTTTATTTCAATTTGGGGGCCGTAAATTAAATGTGATTTCACGTCGAAATACAAAAAAAGAACAACATTGCCTGCATGGCTTATATGTGGTTGTCGGGTAAATTATAACAAGTATTAACTTGTTCATTTACCCGACATACACTCGGGTAGAATTACGGTGTTTATTGTGGTGTTTCTTACAGGTATATTCAGTGTACGTTTGGAGTAAATCAAACGTGCAATCTTGGTGAAAGTTAAGTGTAAATTTATCAGTGTAAACGCCTTGCTAATTTTGTCACCATTACACTAAAAAAATACCTACTTTACATCTTATTTACACTGAAAACAAACTACTCTTCATTTACACCGGAAAATTACGGTGTACAGTCAAACGCTAGGGGACAACGTCGTTCGCTAACGTCATATACCATCCAACGACGTTGATCCGACGTCAATACGACCGTACATTTCTTCTTGGGAACGAGCGGAAATGCGGGCTTCCCTCGCCCTTCTAATAAAAAATATCGTACACCACACACGGCGGAAAATTCGATTTCTGACTCGTTCCTTCCAGAACGACTGAGAATGTCGCGATTTCTCGCCGACGCTTCGGATTGTGCCGACATCGTATTGTAATGTGCCCGACATTGGCGATTAACGTCGGCCTCACGTCGACATAGGACGTCGGCCCGACGTCGGCCCAACGTCGGGCAACGTCGATCTCGCGTTGACCTCGCGTCGTCGGCATACGACGTCCGATGACGTCATATGTCGAAGCGAGGCCGACGTTGGGCCGATGTTGGGCTGACGTTCGGCCGATGTTGGGCTGACGTTGGGCCGATGTTGGGCTGACGTCGTATGTTAACGTCGGGCCGACGACGCAAGTTGACGTCCGCCCGGGGCCGCTCGGCGTTAATCGTCGACCGATTGCCGACGCCGCATGACGACTTAATAGGTCGGTCCGACGTCGAGCCATTTGTAAATTGCTGCCTGGGGAGTACTGACTAAATAATTTTCAGATATGACGTCAGAATAAATAAACAACGGATGTCAGCACAAAATAGATACAGTTCTTCTCTTTTCAGATATCACATATGATAAAAAATCAATCATATGTATATTTTGCCTCCTTAAATATTCATACCTTTAATTTCATAGGAACGATGTGCTAATTATTTATCAAATTTCGCCTCTTTTATTGTACCGTAAACTGGGTTAATTAAAATGCAGTATTCATCAGACTCATGCGCGAGTTTATTATGCAATCATATTCACACTCCTGCTGAAGAGAAGGACTGTTATTACGTCACTGTTAGGCGTTCATTTCAAGAAAGGTGAAAAACTAGCCGATTAACATTATTTTTCTCAATTCTTGTGTTATTCTTTTATTGTGTCCCGAGAAAGATGTTGAACATCGCGCGAGCGATTTTACTTCTGGAAGACGTAGCATCGCTTTTGTTTTGGAATGACAGAGTGTTAAACAGCAGAGCGCTAAAAATAATTTTGATTTCAATTATGACTATAATTGGACGAAATACTACTGTCCCTATTAAAAACGTCATATTGAAACATACAGAAACATATTGGAATATTTGCGGGAATGTTACGTATCAAAACATA
>JABFPB010007628.1:0-10834 GCA_022817645.1 Ceratoteleas bidentatus | reverse complement strand
AACGAGTCCAATTTTAAATGTCCAATTGTGAATCGTCCAATTGTTGATCGGTGCAGATGTGACTGGTGCAGTTTTAACGAGTCCAATTTTGAATGTCCATAAATGGACACATCCACTTTGTGGACGGTCGCACAAAGTGGGTGGACCGTCCACCCACTTTGGGCGACAAAGTCGTCCAATTTGAACGATCCGTTTGCCCAAAGCGGGTGAACGGTTGCCATCAGATCAGGATGGTTCATCCGACAAAGGAGCGGTTTGCCCACAAATTTTTCCATGTACGTTATACTTGAACATATTCCAGTAACCAACAGAGATTCTTTTGTGACACGCTGACCTTGGTCAAATTGATCAATGCAAGAACGCTGAACCAACAACAAAACAGAGATCACACAAATGAGATTCTTTCTTGCACTAACAATTCAATTGTTAGTGCAGGAATGCAAGTTCGTCACATTGTGAGGTTATTGTGAAGTATGACTGACACGTCTCTAAGCGTACGACTCTTAGCCGATATGTCAACTCCCATGGCCTATCGGATAGCCTCTTAGATCGTCACCGCGGAGTCTCGGGTTCGAGACTCGATGTGGGGGCTGTCTTGAGAGATGACTTTAACTAGCAATTATAATTTTGTTTCATCTGTATATTTTTTACCTAGCACTCGCATTTGTATGCCTGGCACAGGCATATTTTATTATTAATCGTCATTGAATGATCCCCGAACCATAGAATGCCTGTGCCAGGCATACTCGTGCCTTGCGAAAGCATATGTAGGGTTAATGTAGAGATAATTTTCTGTTGTTTCAAACATTCGCACTCTGGAATACCAGTATTATTGGCAGCGCATAGATCTTTTTTTGCGTGTGTTGCTCTTACTTGTTTAACACGACTATAGCCTATGCTTTTAAAGGCTCAATTTATGCAACTATTTCAGGGAAAGTAATTTACTTTAATAAAGTGACACCCGCCATACTATAAGAGGTTCAGAATTCTCTGAGTGCAGTATACACCTTATGAACAGTGTTGAATTCAAGGCCGTATTAGCACTGGTTTAAAACTGCATCACTTTGGGGACCTTACTATTGGAGCATTTGTGACAATACCGGTACAAGTCTGGAACAAGACTAGATTAGTGGTTTTTTTCCCAATGTACTAGCTTCATTAAAGTGAGTCTTTTACACACCTCTTAAAATAAGAGGTTAAGAGGTTTAATATATCTATTTCACCATTTTCTATTTTCAAAAATGTGCGTCCACTCTGTTCGGATCAAACTTCTTAAAATAACAAGTTTGTATTTCCAGTCTTTTATCCATCCTTTCCTAGGAAAAATCCCAAATCAATTACCCATTTCCTATAACTACAACTACTTGCCTCAAGGGACTTCTAAAAGTGGATACACACTCGACACACGCGTCCCCCGTTTCCAACACGAACCACCCCACCCCCATTCCTAACATTTCCCAGCGAGTCACAAGCCCTCATTACAAATTACCCCCTCCTTCCTTAAACCAATATATCTTCATAAGCCTCGTAGCGAATCGCTCATTCTTTCCATAACCAAATCACTCTAATCGCCCGTCATAAATCGACCCCACCCCGGCACAACAACCCTTCGAATCCATCACTAACGCCCCCTCCTCTTCTAACGACAAAATAACCGTCCGGCAATTAAAAAAGCAATTCCGATGACAGTCCCAGCGCGGCCATGCCGGAGCGTCTCCCGACTTAGTGCCGGCTCAACGGCACGGCGGCCCGTTCCTCGGATTATCGACTCCTACCCCCTCCCCCACCTCGTCACGAACAATTACGATTGTAAAAGCCAATTTCCCCCGGTCTTGGGTCGCGCGAACTCTCGCTAATGTTTATGTTTGCGCGGCGAACGGGGTCGCGCTAATGAAGAGCGCTCTTGCCCGGGCAAACGCGCTCCCGCGGGGATACTTCGTTCGTCATTTGGCCCGCGGTTTATCGCCGCTGTACATTTCTTTTCGCGCGCCGGCCGGGAAATAAAGGCGCGCGATCAATTCCAAAGTTTTTAATCCGCCGGAAACGACGTCGTTGGCTTTTATTTAAACCGCCGGGTTGTTCCGGGACTTTAACGAGGACACGGGAGAAAGTGGGGACCTTAAGGGGTTTGGGGATCGAGCTCCGTACGCGGGGTTCAAAGTGGTCTTACATTTTGAAGAGTTTAATGAGGTAGTAAAAACGATGAGTAAAAACTGCGTTCAAAAAATATTAGATTCACGATTAGGATATATAGGCTAAATATGAATATCAAAATGCAGCAACATCTACTGGTGAATAAAATATACAGTTAAAGTGGGGAAACATTGTTCCACTGAAAACAAATTCGTCTTATGACAAAATTGTAATGACCCGCGCGAAAAAGGTAGGCTGGCATAAGTCATATTCTAATAAGCCATACTCTTGCCAGCCTTATGCCATCCAGTTGCCAGCCGGGTGCCGTACTGGTCGTCTGGCTCCAAGCTGGATACAGGCTGGCATTAAGCTGGCAAGAGTATGGCTCGCGATCATGATCCAGCGTTCGCGCCATACTTATGCCAGCTTACTTTTTCCGCGCGGAGGTTGATACTGATGTGTTCAGTAGTCGAGATAAAAATATTTTGTCTTTGTTCGTTAACGGTGTAAATTACCTTACTGAAGGAATTTCAGGTTCACTCTTTAAAATATCCCATTCCCACAGCAAGACTCCTTCTGTAAGAGAAGAAAATCAGTTCTTTCACAATATAACTTTTAAGCGAAAATATTTCATGCTGTAAGAACAAGAAAATCTGTTTGAAATCAATCTTGCGTTGACAGAATGTTTTTTAAAGTAATAAGGAGCGCACCGCGCATGTACACGGATTCCTAAAAAGTAATTTAGTTTGGCCTAAAATACCCTAGTAAAAATTTGTCCTGGCAGCCCCTGTAATTGGCCGGGGCCCGGAAGGGCCGCCCGGTTTAGGGCAGCCCTCCCAGGGCCATATAGGGGCCTCGGGTGGAGGTCTGAGACAGGGCGCGAGCATAGAATCCTGCCGGGCCACGGCCGGGTTTCTGCGACAGCCCCCGAATCGGGCACGAGCGCGGTAGCCCGATAGGGCCCCGGCCGGGTTTCCCCGACAACGCCTGATTCGGGCACGGGCGTGGAAGCCTGACCGGGTTTCCATGCCGGGGCCCGGCCGGGTTTCCGCGGTCACGCCCGACTCGGCAGCTGTCGGGGAAACCCGGCCGGGGCCCGGCCTGGTTTCCTTTCCGGGGCCCGGCAGGGTTTCCATTCCGGGGCCCGGCGTTGTCGAGGAAGCTCATTCAGGGCCAGGGTCGGTTTCCTTATGCGCAATATTTTCTGAGAGGGACTGCAAATAGGAGGGGGGATTTCATAGGACACAGTGGCACGAGCGTGGTCCACTTCAACTCCCCTCGTTCCAGAGGGGACTTGAAGTGGACGCCTATCCGGGCTGTAACTGGGCCCCGGCCAGGCCATTTCGGGCGCCATCGCGGAAGCCGGGCCGGGGCAAGATATCATGTAACGCATGTTTCCACCGGGCCCCGAATTCGGACCCTGGCCGGGAAACCCGACCGGGCCCCGGAATGGAAATCCGACTGGGTCCCGGAATGGAAATCCGACCGGGCCCCGAAATGGAAACCTGACCGGGCCCCGAAATAGAAAACCGACCGGGTCCCAGAATGGAAGCCCGACCGCGCCCCGGAATATAAACCCGAGAAAATTTTTGGGCAATCTCGGGCCTCGACGCGGAAGCCGGATAAGAGCCACATCGATTATGTAATGCATGTTCCTGAAGAGGTCCGAATTCTGGACATTAGCGAGAAACACGTCTGGGGCCAGGTATGGAAACCCAATCAGGCCCGGCCTGGTAGCCACGCCAGAGCGTAGTTTGTAATCGGGCTCCAATGTGGAAACTCCGTCGGGCCCCGGAATGGATTACTGGCCGGGCCCGGTAAGATCTCCATTCCCGGGCTCGTTATGGATTCCATTCCGGGGACCGGTATGGTTTCCATTCTAGGGCCTGGTCAGGTTTCCCTTCTAGGGCCCGGTCAGGTTTCCCAGCCAGGGCCCGAATTCGGGGCCCGGTCGAAACATGCGTCTCATGATCGATCTGGCCCTGATCCGGCTTCCGCGATTGGGCCCGAAATGACCTGGCCGGGGTCCCGCCGCAGGAATTCATTTCTACTAGGGTAATTTTGGCCAACCAAAATTACCTTTTGTAAAAAGAAATAAATATAATTATCGTCAAAGAGCGACATTCATGACAAATAGGAACTCTTACGAACAGTAAATCTTGCTATCAGAAACACAAATTTTCTAAGAGTTTTATGTTGCATATCTATTATTATAACTGCCATTCTGTCCTGTTATTATAAAATTATTTCGCCACTTACTGCCAGAATATTACAGTTGATATTCAGAAGTTCAAAACGTTTAGAAATGTTCATGTTGAAAGGTTAACTATTTAGAAAATTATATACTTATTACAAGAGGAAGCCTAGATCATGAGTGAAATGATCATGAGTGAAAAATCCACTCAGGATTAGAATACTCATCTCATTCTCGGTCACCTTTTCTTAGAGTGTGGACCGAACTGTTAAAAATTAGGTGAATAGAAAAAAATATTGAAGTGTGAAATTTTCACTCCAAATTGATGTCCAGAATATTCCACACCAAAAATATTCTACACTGAAGAAAGTGTGAAATCCGTCGATTTTTTAATTTAATTATTGGATTCTTATTTTCATTTGTCTTACATTTTCATTGTCATAAATCATTACACTTGATGAGAAAAACACTAGATCGATTTTTCTATACATATGAAAATAAAACAAACCTTATTTTTAGTAAAAAGAATTCTAACCTTTAAATATTCACTCCAAAAATGAGTTGATTTTTCAAGATTGACATCAAAATATTTCACATTTTATCCCTAAAAGCTTCACTCATGGGATTTTTAACAGTGAATGAATAACAGGATAGCGAGTTCTTGGTGTAAGTGTTTTCAGGACAGTAGAGGATAAAACGGCGTTTCTAATCTAGAGTCATTTCTCCCGGCAGATTTTCTACCGGCTAAGTTTCCCTTGGCCAGTTTTCGGTCGATAAAACAATTGCCGAAGGGATAATCGGTATTATTCACGCTGGATTCGCCGGAAGATGGAATATGGCGGGGCATTCGCGAAGTTTCGTACGTATAGGAGGGTACGCAGTTTGGGAAAGAGTCGGGGAGTATCCATAGCGAGTCGTAAGCCTGGGGGATCTTGCACGCTAGATCCGTCAGCTTAAGGCTCCAAGTATCCACTGGTTCCGCTGTTAAAGTGTCCCCAATTAGATACGTTATGGGGATCCCAGCGAGGAAGAGTGCATGAAGATCGCCGCAAAGTTTGCGACTTGGTAGTATATTTCTACTTCATTATTTTATGGAAATTTCAGGGTAGATCCAAAATGGACTGTTTCTTTTAGCATCCAAGTGTCCTTCATACAATATTCTCATACGGAAAACGTAATTTTGTATATCAAAAAAGGACATTTTCTTCCAAGTACATGATTTTCTGCAGATAATGTTCTTTTGCTAAAAAATTACAACTTGTATTGGTAACCATAAATCTTTCCGACACAATTTCCTATGAAGAAAAAAACTATCGACCAAGCGTCGGCACAACGTCGACGATTCTTTGCTAACAGTTGGCCGCAGAGATCGGGCCAATATATAATCGTCACAATTTTTCCGTAGAGACCAACGTTGGCTGCTGACGTAAATTTTTCTAGATGGGTTATGAACATAGCGATACAATTTCTTCAATTGTACGAATATTTCTTCATCTATATTTTGTCTCGACATTTGACATCCATGTTCATTGAGGTTAGAAACTCGCTAGTTTTTGGTAAGTTTTTCTAGACTAGAAAAAATTACGAATTACTTGCAAGGAACTTGTGTGTTTAACTTTCATTTATCTAGTCTAGAAAAACTTTCGATTTTTTTGCCAATAACTAGAAAATTGTGAGACGAGACCGTTTTTTTCGCTAGAAACTTGCCAAAATATCACAAGTTTTTCTAGTCTAGACTTTTTCACAATATTCTTGCAACTTTATTATTGAGAGTTTCTTGCGTGAAACTAGTAAAACTTGCTAGTTTCTATCGTTTTTCTAGAGTAAATTTCTACTTGGGTAGTACATAATAAAAACGATTTCTATCCCAGAATTTGTTAGATTCGATCTCTCCCACCAAAACCCTACAGCCGTCAAATCCGCATCGAAACGTCGGAAAAGAAAAGAAGTTGGCTTGAAGCGCTAAAAAATTGGACAAGCGTCATTAAAAATGCACCGAGCTTTCCGCCAGGAACGGCGCGCTAAACGTTTTAACCGGATTACATTCGCGTAAGCTTCAATCAAGTGCATTAATCCGGGCGTTTTCGCGGGCGCCTCGCAATAATTCGTCGAAAAGCAACATCGACGTGGGTCAAATTTGTGTGCAAGTGATATCCCGCATTGCCCGAGAGATTACGGCGAAGTGACTGGCTGGCAGGGGTTGTTTGGCGTAATTGCGACGACCGGGCGAAGGGTCGGCCGCATCTCCGCAACTCCCCGGGTAGTTTCAATGAAAATAGACTGAGCGCTGTATGTACGCAGGCGGTGAACCGGGCGTGTCAGTCATTCAGTTAGTCAGTCCGTCAGACGGGCTGACGGGGTGCATGCGCCGCGGAGGGACGCACGGCGTATCTTCTCTCGGCGCTTCATCCGCGCCAGCTTCTCACCTCAATTATGGTGATAGAAGTTATTAAGGTGAAACGCTGGCTGATGCCGCAGCGACGCTACGTTTTCTATTATTAAGCAAGATGTCTTTGTTGTTACCCCGTATCGGGATTTTTTCTGTATAGACGGGAACCAAAAATCATAATTTCCATCCTCTAGAAATCGTCTAAGCTGGTACGAAAATCTCTACTTTGTGGGCACGTGTTAAAAAATTGTACATATTCACACCTCGATGCGTGCGATAGCGGCACAAATAAATGAATGAATTTAAAATATACTATTTGAACCTAAAATTTAAAGTGACTGCCTAATCGATTCCGCCAGTAATAGCAACACGAATCGCACTTGCATCAGAATTGCGATCAGCCTGTCACCTTTCTTAGCTGCGGCCTAACAATGGCAGCGAACCGAACACGTCCGAACATTGCGCCGTGGGGCGAATCTTAGTGCAAATAACGGGCAAGCCGGCGTGTGTACGATCCGACATGCGGTAGCGCAATGAAAACACGAGAAGAATAAATTTCGACGCGGGAGCATGTGCTACCGGTAGGCGCGCAAGTATAATCGAATGCAGATTATTCAGCGGCGCAACGCGTGTTGTTTGCTCTCGCGCGCGCGTTCTCCGCGGACGCACACCCAAGGCAAACATGCGTAATCCGGCCGGCTAATGGCCGAGCGCCGGCGCGGCACAATTAATCGCGCGAGTCGCCGGCTTCTGTTCTGCGTCTCGCTCTGACGCCCAAAAACAATTTCTCCGCGAAACAAGTTATGCCTTCTTTTCGCTCGGACTATCCTCTTCCTTTTCTTCATCTTGAAATGTAATCCTGCCCTTCGCCCGATCGATACGCCTTTTATACTTGACAGTTTTTCTAGTCAAGTGTAGCGAGCCGAGCTTTGCAATTTTTATGGCAAGTGTACGGGGATTTTCGAGGCTTTTTCAGTGAACGTATCTGGTTGGTTAAATTTTAAAGCAGCCACTGTCAGTAATCGGTGATGTACAAAGTCGATTAGGGTGAATGTACAATTTCTTGGTACAAACTTTCTTATCAACTTCGTTGGGTGCATAAAAAAGTTTTCGAAATAACAGTAACATAATGTATAATCTGATCAATCGAAAAATTCAGATTCTTGCATCAACTACTTGAACCATGTCGAACATAAGAAAACATGTTTTGAAATGAATTTAAACTTGAAGAAAAAAACACATTGACACCTGAAACATTCCGTATAAATTTACATTTTGTTTCAACCTTTTTGTGTCATTTTTACAGTACATCTTCATCATGAAAAATCTTCATTTATTACCCAAAAGTGTAACTTTTACACCTACATATGTATTTAAGACTGATAGAAAAGCCCTATAATTTAACATAAAATGAACCACCGTATTTCGTAAAAGCGACCCATATCAGATCCATAAATTACCCAGATACACGGCCCATAAACGGTCCACCTAACCGCATCATCTCCGCTTAATAAACGTATCATAAATAGCCTCTGTATAGTGAATTTTTTCGCCACACATACCTGCCCATATTTCATACCCAAATTTCATACGAGCCCCATGACTCATTCTCACTTTCACTAGCGCTTAGCCGAAGAAAAATGGTAAGCGCTTTGTTGCGCAACAAAAGCACCAAAACCCGAAGCCGTCGAAGCAACTAGACGCGTCCACTAATGTCCCCGATTCATCTCGGGCAGACTACGGTGGGCCATCGGGCAATCAATAATATCGTCCATTAAAACAATCGGGCCGTTGACGCCGGGCTGATACTCGAGTCATATCGTTGAAAAATGGACAATTAGAATTCGGCGGATCGCTCGCCAGCGGATTATTAGTATCTGTCATAACGGCTCGCCGAGATTCCTCTAAATCAATACGATCTCTGACCGTACGATCCGCCGAGAGACCTTTGACATTCCGCAGCGCTCGTCTAGCGTCTCTAGTTGATTTTGATAAATACCCCGAAAAGACGCGGACAAAGAATGTTAGTTTAACCGAGGTAGGCGTGTTTGTTATTTCGTCGGGCCATAACAGAATGGATGTTGGGTGTTGATGCATGGCACGTAGCAGGGTGCCGCTCGCTCCAACTCAACGGGTCCCGAGGAGCGCCGCAGCGAGAGCGCCCTGTGTGTCATCGGAACTCCCCGACGAAGAGACCTTTAAACGTTCATCACGACCAGCACTCGCTATTTAGACGTAACAGTACACACGTCCGAGGCATTTTTTATTCGGGCCTCGAGCCTCGTGACAAATGTATCTCGAAGGCATTGCTTATTGAAATGGAGACAATGCCCTATGAAGGCGCTTTGTTGCTCAAGATTTTACTACATGCGGTCATTTTGAACGACTTTGTTTCCAAACTTAAAGCTGTCGGTATGGTAGACATAAATATGGTTCACTGCATGATACGTTTGTGGTTGATTCTATCTCTACAGGGTACGCGTGTGAGGCCTATATATCCGAGTTGAGAAATATATATTACAAACCATCAGATACATATAGGATCTAAATGTATTTCCACTCAAGATTTGAAATTACATATACAAAGTCTTCGGTGTGTATGATCTTTATAATTTATAATTGTATTGATAATACGTTGGAGTAAGAAAGTGAATGTGTTTTTGGCTGATACTTGTAACAATTAACATGTACTACAAGTAAAAAGTGAAATCCAGTTTATCTTTCTTATTTCCATTGATGTGTTATTTACATGGTCGTTTCCCTGTCTTCAAAGATATACAGACAAATAGACTAATATCTGTCTTATGCTTGTAGAACGCGCATTCTTAACACCCTAAGTAGCGAGTTATGAGTACTTATCCATGGGGTCTCAATGGTACAAATTACTAAAACGTATCGGACCTAAAGCAGACAAAGTTTTTTTAGCTTATTCCAGCTACCAATATATAAACATAAAATCGTGGTTGGTATATGGTCTACGCGTGGTTCATATTCAAATATTATTTTTACTCGATTAAAAAAAAATTGTCGGATTTAACGGCGTAATCGATTAAATAAATGGGACGTTCGATAGCGAAATGCATCCCACACACGGCTCCCTCCATAAAAGCACGTAAAATTCGTGGCTTATTTACATGTTTAAGTCCGATAAGGATCTCCCGCGAGGAGAATCTGGATTCATCACGGTCAATTTGGCAACGCGGGAAAAAGTGGCACATTACGATTGATTGGCCCCACGTAGGAGCCAATGGCTCTTATCTGCGCTGTGCCGAGCCTCCGCGTTATAAATCATCGACCCAACGATTTTACACCTATGATACCTCAAAGGCCCTCTTCTCTCAGGCCAGCGTGTCCCATTTGTACAATTTTCCGGCTCCGGTAGTTTCGTCTTATCATTCGACGGGCGCATCATTCATCGCCAGTTCGATCGATTATGATACACCACGCGTATCAGCATGAAGCCCCATCATCATCATCATAATTTTCAATTTGAATAATCGGCGTTGCGTGCACGTAGCGCTCCTCGTTCATCTTGGTGATTGCTGCTCGTTAATATCATGAATTTTAAGCTATTTTGCCACGATGGTCAACATATTTTTTTAGGTTTCTTATTTATATATATAATAAGAAACCTAAAAAAATAACTGTGTGGACAATATGTATAATCTGTATTTGATAATTTGTTAACTAACCACTTATTAACTAAGTTCGTTAATTTCATTCTCATATACTTATTCTGCGCGTCAAAAGTGTAGATACTAGAAAAGCATTACACGAAATCTAATCTAGGTTGAACGACGCTTGAATCACAGCGCACTGTGATTCAAACGTGGTACTATCACTAAAGCATGGTACAATCACTTATTAATATTGCAGAAGTCTCACGTAATAATGGTAAGACTTTTTTGGTTTTGCGTTAATACTTACGTTGCAGGATTTTCGTTCTCTTATCGTATAGGAGTTTACCGCATATTAAAAGTTCAACAAAATTTGGCATGAATTTCATACGATTGTTGCGTAAAATAAATCCATACGACAAATTCTAGCTACATGAACTAATCTTACCAAACTTATATACTAATATACCAAACTTATGTCCCAACAAAGAAATATATCCT
>JABFPB010007627.1:0-10835 GCA_022817645.1 Ceratoteleas bidentatus | reverse complement strand
AAACTTTTACCTGATTCAAGTAAACGTTCATTTGTTTCAGAGGTTTGACGTTTAGTTGTTCAAATTTTTTTTCCGTGCTCCGCCTGATGTAAAAATCAACCAATCAGAAATATTACCTCATACTGTTCTTCATTTTCATTGGTTAACTTTCACACCCCGTGGAGTGAAAATCAACACCGAACTCCAATTTCACACTCGAATTTTTACAGTGTACAGTATAATCGATTGAATCTGTGTTTATAATATAATCTCCAAATAATATTTGTATTATCCTAAGATAATGCCTCAGCAAAGCAATATATCCGACGAATACTCCACGCAACATCCATAAATTATTTCAAAGATAGGCCACGAAATTGCTAATAACTTTTACGCGAAAATCCGCGTAGTTCGCGAGACCAAAATAAACAACTTTGACGAAACATTGTCGTTCGCAGCGGCAGTGCTAGCGCCACTATCGCTAAAATCAAATTAACCCCTGTAATCAACATCCACTTTCTGTACGAAAATAATCCAAAAATCGTTACCGTACTGAAAACAATATTTTGTAAAATATTTCGAAATCTTTTGAAAATGTAACGGTTTGTCACATATCCAGCTATAATTCGCGGAGAAAAATGTTTGGTTGCGAGAATAAAAATTTGGTTGTAACCACCGCAGTTTTGGTTGCGACAATACAATTTTCGTTGTGGCAATCAAAATTTGGTTTTTACACTGTAAAAACAAGTGTTTTATTTTAACACACATTTGTCCTCGATTTTAAAACACTTTTATGCGTTTTAATTTAAAACATTTCTTCGTAAAACACTTGTACGTGTTTTACCATATACTGTCTATGCGTTATAACCTATAAAGAGTTTATCCGTTTTACTTTAAAACACTTACTAAACACATCGTTTTTGCAGTGCACCACTGAAATAAGATTATAGCTTTGTCAATAAAGGGACTTCAAATTTTCAATACAATCGTGAACATAAAATGTTCTCTGCATTTAAACAATGCATGCAAACACTTTGCTATTCTGAAAAAGTCTCAGGAACAGTACAATTAAATCGGAATCGGATTTAAAGTTTACACAAAAAATGCGTTCGAAACATATTGCAGTACAATGGAAAATTAGTTTAATTTGAAACAAATTGAACCCTTCATTCTAATGGTAAATAGATGTGGAAAGAGAAATTTCTGTTTTTGTAGTCTGCAGTAATACTTAGTGTAATTTAAAGCGCGATTACACTTTCAAGTTGTGATTTTATCCCAAAAATCAGCTTTATTGCTTCCCGCGCTCGGCCATTTATAGTACATAGAACTATTCGTCCGAATCCTTCGATGTTCACGGTTTCGAAGATATCTCTTTGCACTCGTGACTGCAATTTTTGCTATTCGCCCTCAGCTCTCAAAACACGTCTCTGGTCGAATTCTACGATGTAGTCAGTGTCAAATATACTGTCTCTTCATAACATCGTTAAATAAGCAGGCATGATCGTACGTTAAAATATTGGCAATCTGGTCATTCAAAATACAAATGTTATTTTAGGATTACTTGGCAAATAATAAAAGGAAACTTATGTTGTAGTTATTGCACCACTTAGGACTATTCATATTTCTTCGTGCAGTAAACGCGTTGTAGAAATAGATACAAGTAATGAAAACAGCAATAGATTGAAATGAGCAATGTGTAGTGAAAGAAAATTAGCGCGTAGATCGAATAGCTAAGGGCACCTTTGCACGAAAATCGCTTTGCAAACAGTCATATCAATGTTTCACTATTTCGACAATGGAAATTATATATATCTGTTCCTAAGAATACAATTCTTAAAACACTTGTACAACAATTGTATAGTGTTTAAAGCTAAAAAATCTTAAAACACTATACAATTGTTGTACAAGTGTTTTAAGATTTGTTGACAAATCTTAAAACACAGCGTTGTCTTTTATATTTTAAAAGACAACGCTGATCTAATGTCGAAATAAGATATTTATTTGAAAGTAAAAATACTTCTGATACAGAAGGAAGATAAATAAATGATGCACGTGATTTCAGTAAGCACATTTTTCGTTTAATCAAAACATTGTTAACCAAAGTGAAACTTACAATGAAATTGTTTTTAAAAATTGTGTTCAATACAAATTTGTCGAAGTTTATTTACGATTATAACAGATATATTAAACTGAGTAAACCTTTTTTGTTGCGAAATATGCAAGGATAAATATTCTTAAGTTATATGTTCTCAAGACATAAATGTTCTATTCGCTGCAACGTATCGACATCTCATACAAATAGGGGATAATTCCGTAAATCGATGTAAAAGAGGATAACTCTGAAAATCGTTGAATGCGGATATAACTTACTAAAACTTGGTAAAAGGGAGAAACTCGTAAATGTTTTAAGACAGAAAAAGTTAAACTAATATTAAATAAATATTAAATAAATTTCATTTCACATTAATACAAATAGTAAATAATTAAACATGACTATCCAGAAATTAACAAGTTCTTCTTTCTATTAAACGCTTTTCAAATAATATCTGCACGGAGGAGCCGATTTTCATTGTATAAACAAAATCTGATAACACAAAAAACATCTTCGTAATTATACAGGTTAATACCTCTTCCCCAGAGCAATCTAAATAAACGTTAAACAGTACGTTATTCAATGATATTATCCGCTAATTTAATATAAAAAAAGCCTGTGCATTCAGAAAAACGACTTATTATGCACAAATAAATGCACTTTTCCTTAACTAAAAAATTCTTCTCCAATGGTGCTAATTCAAATAATTCTTTCAGCCACGATAAAGGAAATTTATTCCTGCCTACTAATTCATTTTTCTAAGTGACTCTCCCACTCCCGATTCGCATCTTTTGTCACACCCCGAACCCAATACTTTAAAATACCGCCCCGTTTCATCAAGCAACCGCAAACTCCTAATAAGCATCCACCTGTTTCAGCCAATCAGCAACTCCGAAATCCGAGATACCGCATTTGCAATACCCTAACCTACAAAGATTACCCGAAATGAATAGTTAACTTCACCCAAGTGAACTAATAACTACTCGACCGAATGGTCGACTTCGACGAGTGTCAGGTAAACTAACGACCTCCTCTCCTCAATTCTACTTGTCCCGAGCCACTTCTTTCGCAACCGCGAGAAAAACGTTGCACTGAAAACGCATTTCCGATACCCTAACAAACCCACTCAAACCACCCTCCTCTTTGTGCCCCCTCCCCCCTCCCCGGTTGCCGTCGAAATTGAAATAAACGATAAAACGATTGGCGCAGAGCAAAGCGCGTTCGCAGTTTAAATCGCGCGTTCAGCCCATTAGCCCCTTAATTTGGCTCATGAAATATAAAACCCACGCGAAACCTCGCAAAACGTCACACGTGGCCTCAAGAAGCGGCCTACATTACGCCGGCGATGCCCCGAAAGTGGCTCGTAATGTTGCCCGAGTGTCTTACAAATATCTTTTTAATAATTCCGCGGCGCCGAAATGGCATCAAAGCCGCGCCCGTGAGGCTCGCGAATGTTAATGAAGGGACGGCGGGCCGCTGACGACTTAGCCCTGTTTCAGCCCTGCTGCGGAGTGTGCGGAGTGAGAGAAACAAGGGATATATGCTCGGGGGTACTTATACCATGGCGAATAAACTGAGAAGAATATTCTTTTTGGATGAAAAGGATTCGTGTCCAAAAAGAAAAATCGATTTAAATTAAAACGATAGCTTTTGCTGGAAAAGGATATTTTATTGGTTAGAAAGCCTATCAGCAAAAAATAACGCCTTATAAAATATTATATCCCCAATAGCACGAAATATTTTCTAAATATTAAAATATTTAGTACATATCATGTACACTCTTAAAACAATCTTTTCGTCATCAAAGGAATCGTTTCATAATAAAAGGATTTTCCGCTCAATATATCGACAAAACTAAATCCTTTCATAATAAAAGGAATTGTTTTAATAGAAAACAACCACCTATTCAGTTTAAACGAAACCCTTTCAACATAAAATTAAGTTGTTAAGATAAACGGATTTTCACAAAGTTACAGTCTTTTCAACATAACATGAAGATTTTTATGAGTGATTGAATCGATTGTTGTCATGAATCCAAGAAATTAGTCGTTAAAACACAGATGAAAAAACAACAGAGATAAACATTATTTTTTATTTAAAATAATTTAAAGCAGTACTGTACAACGAGCCTAATCTTAAAAGCGCTACAGTCTTTTTACAATCTAAGACTGTCAACCTAACAAAACAAGAATGTTGGCCTAACAGTCTTTTTGTCTCAGTGGCATGAATTAAATATTTAATTTACATAAAC
This sequence comes from Ceratoteleas bidentatus, assembly GCA_022817645.1. Classification (NCBI taxonomy): domain Eukaryota; kingdom Metazoa; phylum Arthropoda; class Insecta; order Hymenoptera; family Scelionidae; genus Ceratoteleas; species Ceratoteleas bidentatus. The sequence goes on along the minus strand of JABFPB010007627.1, from coordinate 6,513 downwards.
GAAGTTAAATTAGATGGAATAAATGGTTTGTTTACTTCAGCTCTACTAAATAATTTAGTTTCGAGAACTAAAATTTCGTTAATCCAACTAAACTGCTCACTCGGTGTAAAATGAACGTACAGATTAAGCAGCATTGATAGTATAAAATACGTTTACACTATTGAATGGTTGTTATGTGATATCACTGACAATAAGTGTAATTGTTTGCACTAATATGTCTAGACAGTTGACATAAGAGACACTGTTTTCTGACTTTGTATCTTTTGAGAATGGAGAGAATATTTTTAGAAAAGAAATTCAAATCGAATTGCAAGTTATTTATTTTATATTGAATCATTCTGAAGTACACTGTGCATGTTAAATCATTCAGACAAGTTTGTATAAAACCAATAATTAAGTCGGAATTGTGTTATCAAGCTTTACCAAAAACTTGTTATTGTTTCTGGATTAAAACAATGGAAACCGTTTTTAGGCTCATGGATTAAACAAGCTGAATTCTACAACATTTTTGTTTACAAAAATGTAGAATTCATCCTATAGGATAAAAAAATTATCCTATTCGAAACATAACTACCTCACTCTAAATAAAAATCCTTACACCCACCAAATCCTCGCTTTCTCCATCTCAACAAATCGAAGAACTTTTGGCCGTCTTAAATTGTTAATAATTCAGCAAATAGTTCCCAAACACACAAAAAAACCAGGGTACAGAAAAAGTAGTCGCAACGTCCATCGCGTTCTTTCGGCCAAACGCGCGCTCTTATTGGAATTGATACTCGGAACAAATGTAGCGCATTACTCAGCATCGCAACCAATAAATGTGCTCCGTCGGCGACGCGACTCGCTCGATTGGAGTAAAAATTTCACTTGATCGGCTGCCAAGGCGGCCCGGGTTTGCGCCGTAAGAAAAAGTTTCCGCCGGATTGACTGGGGCCAAGTGTATTATCGTGCCGGTCTGTTCGATCAGTTTTATTACGCCAATGGTGTAAATCTTTCAAAAATCTGCTACGCCGATCGCAATTAACGCGATCGGCGCAAGTCGTTTCGAATATGGCGCGCGTTCGTTTATTTATGCGACGTAATAGCTGGCGGACCCGCGAATGAATCATTCAGTTGCGTGATTAAGCGCCGGCATTTTTGAGCCCTTTGTCTTGCACCGGCAGAATTGCTGTTTCGAATTATGAATGATGATAAGATTCGTCTTCAGCGGGAAAATGGAATGCCGGACGAAAGCAAGCTAAATGGCATTTTTTATTGCCGCAGCATTTCAAGCGTGAGAGGAATGGTATAAGTCGCGCCGGGTCTGACTATTAACCGTAATCAATTTACAAAAGCTACTGTTCCGAGATTGCAGAGGGGTAGCGTTAGACACCTTTTTTCGCGGTGGCGCAGTTTATCGCGTTGAATAGATAACTGGAAATTAATCGCTCGGGTGAGTTTCGGGAGGCGAAAACGAGGGCTTTCATCGTGTTTTGTGCGATTCATCATTGACGTTTGCTTTTTTTGTTGAAGGAAAATCGAATCGTTAAGGTAGTTTTTTACGACTGAAGTATAAGATAAGTCTTTAAGTACGGAAACAGTCTGGTAGCGAAACTGTTTTCACACTTTACCCAGACCGTTTTCAATCTTGTAAACTTAAACTAAACAAAGACTTAGAGATAATTGATTTCAAACGTGTAACTATCAACTGGGCTTTTTCATATTAAAAAAATTTAAAACTGTCAACTAAACCATTTTTAATACCGCAAAAATCTAGTGTAAGCGAAATATCTAATCAATAAAAATCTCCTGAATATTTAGAAATAATAACGTCCACAAAAAATCCCAATTATATGAGTTTCTAGTTCAAACTAAAAAAGTAATTAGAAACAAAGTATCTAATTTCCACATCTAATATCTAGTCCAAGTAAAATTGCCTAAAAATGGTAATGGAGTAATATAATTTGTTGGTTGGGAAACCCGACGAAATCTGTCGAACGGTGTAACACTTCTGGCTGAATCGTGATAAGGATTCATCGTCAAATCCTGATCAGAATGTGAGCAATTCTACTCTGATCGCACCAAACCATGTCAGGTTCTAATCAGGATTCCGTGTCGGGATCAATACGCGTCTCGATGATTTTTCTCGACTCTCCGACTGTTAATAAGGATGAGGACATGAAAAGATGAAAACTGTGTTTATTTGCATTTCAAAGGGTTGGCGACTAAAATGCAATTAGTTTAATAAAAGCGGTCGACCGGCGTCTTCCATAATAGATCGACATCTCCGGGACACGGTTCGCGCGACATTTTCTGCGTGTCCCGACGAATTTCCGCAGACGTCGGCTTTCAAGTGAACGTCGATCTTGTACCAAGTCTCCGTGCAATCGATGATCGTGCACACTGGCTGGCATCTTTCCGTGCAGCAGGAACTCGTTTCAGTATTTCTTTATGTTCTTAAAGGATTTGGGCTCGATTTTTATACGTATCACAATTCGAGAGCAAGTAGAAAATTCAAGTATTTTTCGTTTGTCATATATTCCCTTATTACATTTTCTGGTATGTCACATATCGGTTCATTCATATCTTTATGTAAATATGTCAAATAGAGATGGGAAGTGTAACTTTGGGTCATAACCGCCGGGATGACGTCGTCCGGACTCGCGTGACATTCGTCGCCTTCATTGTCCAACCGTGTTTGCCCTTCGCGAACCGACAGCTTTGCATATAAAAAAACCATCCGCTGTCATTTTAATGTCTTTTTTAGTAAACTTTTGCGTCAGACCACGTTCCGGCGAATCATTCACGGGTTTTGTTTGCTCGGAACGTTGCGCCCATTTTTGAACGAACGCTTTTGATTTCCAGCTGGATTTGGCGGCTACGGAATGAGACATTCCCAGTCCTTTCGAATGTGTACATAAAAACACGAAACCGAGACAATAACTGGCACTTCAATTCAAACGCGAGAGAACCGTGACATGTTACCGTGCAAAAAAATCGGGAGTACATCATTAACGACAGTAAAAATACGATGCCAATTAAATTCACGATAATGAGAATGCGTTTTTGTCCCGCATATCCCTGTTCACGCGAATTTTGCATTTCAATGAAGCTCTTGACCAATCAGACAAGAACAATTAAAACCACATTTTGCATTACAATGTGTACACAATTGTGTAGAACAGCTACAATTTTTTTGTTAGATTACGTTTTATTATCACCTTGCTTTAATTTCGTTACAATTTAATCTCGCTGGAAAAATCGTTTCAAAGTTTTAACGAAATTTCGCTGAGTAAAGATATTAACATTTCAAATTCGCACTTTAACATAACTTAGACAGTTCACAACTTTCACGGAGTTTGATAAAAAAAACCCTTATCTCGGGTTCAATGTATACAATAACTTCGTATTGAAATGTCACGCCAGAACATGCTATGCAAAATCGGCGAATTTCGCAATAGATGTATTATTTTTTCAATTTATTATTTTCAATTTAAGTTCTAATTTGTATGCTTCCACTCATTTAAGTTAACGTAATTTTACAATCAAATTAGAATTTGCACCTAATTACCCATGTTTATGGGTACACGGAGAGAAAAAAGTAGTCAGGACAAATAAAAAAACGGTTAAACTTACCATTTTGATTTTGGGTAAATATATGGACAACCCAAATATTTGGTAAAATTTACCAATTCAGTAATGAAATACCTGTCAGATTTACTTCTTTTTCGGTAAATATAACCAATTAGAATAAAACATGAACATCAAAATTGCATTAAACTATATAAGGAACTTTAGTTGTTAACTGTCTTTTGTCAGCTAGCACACGCAATTTTTATTTGAAAAATCAACTTAATGACCCCGCACATTTCTTAATTCACGCTCCTAAAAAAGTACTATTTGTGTTGAATAATGAGTCTACTTGCAGCGGCTAGATTTGAATCAATTCTAACTCTCATACCTATTATAACCTATAATACACGGAAAATAGATTATGTTTCCCCATACTTCATGGTCCTATTGTTAGTAATAGATTTTCTATTCGTCACAAATAGATGAAAAATAATAGTTCCAAGTAGATTATCTACTCTACTGTAGTAGTTACGAATTGCGTTTCATACTAATTTTTAAGAGTGTTTGAAAGACCAGATGAATATAATGTATGTTTTTGTTTCAACAATATTCCCTGGTAGAAAAAAGTCTGAGATAATGCTAAAATTTTTCTGAAAAAAAACCTACAAATTGGAACATTTCGGACTTTCTTTCAGTGCACCATTTTGGACAGACGTTGAAATTGTGCTGAAAACTTTCAGTTTGAACATGTTTGTAAGTTTGGAAAAAACTTTGTAATAAAACTATGTTAATTTTTCAAACAGCGTTTGAAAAATTATTTATTTTGTTGAAAAACTTTTCAACAAAATAAATAAACATATTTAACTATTTAAGCCTATATGCATTAAATAACGGTCAGATAACGTTGGATATCGGTGCAGTAACGGTCAGATAATGGTCAGATACTTGTCAGATAACGGAAATAAAGGCCAAACAATGTTCACATTACGGCCGTATAACGGTTAAGGAGCGCATATGGGTCGGATAAGGATTGGATAAGTTTCGGATAACGATCAGATAACGGAGAAAAAAGGTCGGATAACGGTCGGATATGGGGCGGATAAGGCTCGGATAATGGTCGGATGAGGGTGGATAATGGTCGGATGCGGGTCGGATAAGGCTCGGATAACGTTCCGATAACAATCGAATAAGGGTCGTGTAAGGGTCGGATACTGGTCTCGTAATGGTCAGATAATGGTACGCGTATGGGTCGGTTAAAGGTCGGATAATGGTCGCATACGGGTCGGATAATGCTTCGAAAACTCTCGGATAAGGGTCGGGTAAGGGTCAAATAATAGGCTGATAATTGGCGAATAATAGGCGAAGAAGGAGGGGATAAGGGTCGGATAATGGTCACGTAAGGGTCTGATGATGTTCGGATAATGGTCGGATAACGCTCCGATAACACTCGGATAATGATCGGATGTCGATCGGAAAACGTTCGGAAAACGATCGGATGGCGATCGGATAACGATCGGATGACGATGGGATAACGATGGGATCACGATCGGATGACGATTGGATAACGATGGGATAACGATGGGATAAAGATCGGATGACGAATGGATAATGATCGGATAACGGTCGAATAACGATCAGATAACCATCGGATAACGATCGGATATCGATCGGTTAACGATCAGATGATGATCGGATAACGATCGGATAACGATCGGTCAACGGTCGGACAACGGTCGGACAACCGCCATAAAACGTCCAGACAACGTCCAGACAGCAACCAGACGACGGGGAGAGTACAGGCCGGCAGCGGGCAAGCAACGGTCAGAAAATGGTCAAAAATGGTCAAAAAATGGTCGAAAAATTAATACAAATGGTAAAAAATAGTCAAAAATGGATGTCTGTCATTACAAAATTTAAACAAAAAAATTTATTGATTCCGCCTGTCAAGTCGGTATTTCAAAGCTGTATTAGTCTAAGCGTGATCCTCTTCCAAACAAAAAACAAACAAATATTCGCATTAATATATTAGTAGGATTTGGGTACTTTCTTAGGTATAAGCTGTTTGGAATTCATACATATATTTTTTAATGTTAATTCTGTTATAAATATTTAAATAATTGTATTTTTCAAAAATGTATTATTTTTCTTTGTATGAGTAAGTTATAAATACTTTTTTTGTTTTTCGTGCTCCAATTCAAGTTAAATATTTTTAACTTGAATTTACTTTACTATGTATCATGCAGAACCCGCATAGCACGGCTCCCGATGTCGGGAGATGCGCCGGAGAATCTCCCGACATCGGGAGCCGTGCTGTGCGGGAATATTTTTTCACTTTTTTTAACATTTACGTTTTTGTTTTTTTACAATTGTTTTTAATTTACTAATAGTGCATTAACCAGTCGTCAGATTTGTTTTAAAAACTATATAAGAATTCTCTATGTTGGTCTTATTAAGTGAAAAATTTTTTCATCAATTTTCACTAGTTGGTTCCGGAGATATTTGATACCAAAATTTCAATAAAATACATGGTTAGTATCAAGAGACACGGTAGTGTCTCGCGCCAAGTACAAATCAAGAGACACAGTAGTGCCTCACGCCAAGTACAAAGCGAGGCACTACCTATATCAAGAGACACGGTAGTGTCTCGCGCCAAGTACAAATCAAGAGACACAGTAGTGTCTCGCGCCAAGTACAAAGCGAGGCACTACCTATCAAGAGACACAGTAGTGTCTCGCGCCAAGTACAAAGCGAGGCACTACCTATATACAGGGTGATCCATTTAAAGTGTTTTCAGGAAATATCTCGGAAACAGTCAAATTTTCGCAGAAATGATTCAGGCAAAAAATAATCGTACAGAAGGGGACCATAACATCATGATATTGGTTTTGTCCTAAATGGCGCTGTTGTCGCTAAATCAAGGCCAATTCAATTTTTTCAAATGAAACCCCCTTTATTTATTAC
>JABFPB010007626.1:0-10835 GCA_022817645.1 Ceratoteleas bidentatus | reverse complement strand
AAGGAGAACGATTAGTATCGGTATTGTTCTCGGTTGTTCTCGGTGATGTCCGAGGCATTGAGTTTTAGCCGAATGGGTCACACGGAACGAATTTGCGACGAATGTTCCCGAACACGAAAGGGAACGCTTTCTATCTGCTGTTGCGAACCTTACAGGCTTACAGTATACTGTAAGCTTTTTTTTCTACCAGGGTATACTCTGGTGGAAAAAAAGTCTGCAATTTTTTTGATAAAATCTGCAAATCTCTGGTATCTCTGAAAACTGTGGAAAACTCTACAAAGCATTGAAAAAAAAATCTGAAAAAGTGCTTTTTGGAACTTTTACTGGGAAAATCTACAAATGTATTTTGCAGAATTTTGGAGATTTTCGCAAATTTAAAAAACAGCGATTTGTCAAGTCTGCAAAAGACAGCAATTTTTCTGCAAAAATCTTCAAAAAGTATGGTAATTTCTGATAAAAAAAACTCTAAAAACTCTATAAAGCTGCGAAAAAAATTCTGAATGAAAAAGAGCTGAAATTGGAACTTTTACTGGGAAAGTCTACAAATGTATATTGCAGAATTTCGCACACTTTTCTATTAAAAAAACAGCCGTTTGTGAAAAGTCTACAAAAATCTGCAATTTTTCTGAAAAAATGTGCAAAAACTGTGGTAATCTCTAAAAAACTTTACAAAGCTCTGAAAAAATGCTGAAATTTGGAACTTTTACTGGGAAAATCTACAAATGTATATTGCAGAATTTCGCAGACTTTCACAAATTGAAAACCCAAACAGAACAGTTTCTGAAAAGTCAACAAAAGTGTAACTATTACTTGGAAAGTCTGTAATGTATTTTAATTTCGCAGACTTATGTAGATTTATATTTTGCAAAATACATTTTCTGACTTTCACAGTAATTATAAGACTTTTGTAGAATACAGATCTGCGAATATCTGCAAAATACTTTTGCAGAATTTTGCAGAACTATCCCAGTAATAGTCAGACTTTTGTAGTCTTTCATAAACCATTCTGTATGAGTTTTCAATTTGAGAAAACCTTTCGCAAATTTATCTTTCTTATTATTAGATTACCAGAGTTTTTGTAGATTTTTTCATAGAAATTGCAGACTTTTGCAGACATTTGTAGAATCTTTTTTCAACCATGGTAGGAAGACAAGTTCGTCTTTATTCCTATATTTTAAGGTTGGCAACGACTGATGAAAGAACTTTCGGCGCGAGTTCCTTTCGTGTTCGGGAACTTTCGTTGCGAGAAGTGATAAGAAAGAGATAGAAAAATTCACTTTTGGCGCAAAATCCCGAATTTAAATTTGTTCGTTCAATAGTGCCTTAACAGCATAACCCTGTGGAATCTCCGTAGATTCTTCGTAGATAATTGAGATACGTAGAATTTTCGGAAATTTCCGGGCTTTTCCTCGGAAAAAATTTCCGAAGAATCTCCGATTTCGGGAGCTGTGCTTTTTTCAAATAACTTATCGAAGTTTACCCGAAACCATCGATTGTTGAATATCGACGTTTCACATATCGATTATTTGCACACCCCTACATGAAACGCCGGATAATTCCGTTGCGTGGCGCTGTTTCTCTATTTGAGAAAAATGAGAAAATTTTTATGTTTGAACAAATGTTTTGAAAAAAAAACAAGAGAAAGTAGAATTCTGATTTTTTATTTTACTAAAATAGCAAGAAACTTAATATCCAATGAGATTACAAACATATTTACAGAAATCATCTTATTCATGTCGCACTGTGATTACAGAGTATGTCTGTCTCTCTCCTAGGCATCTGCTAGAAAGAGACAGAGAATTTAAGGCACTATCCCACCACGATCTTATAATACTGCGAAAAGAGAAGAATACAAATACGTTGCCTTAAATTACAAAAGGACATCAACATACGCCGGTTACACAAAAATCTCAAAAACTTGAAGAAGAAATACCGAATCTCTATTCTAGAAAAAGCAGTCGAATCGTCATATTTTGCGTAACAGGAAAAATGAGGTCTCGTAATATGTCTCGAAGAAGTGCTGAAAGTGAGTGCCTTTTAAATTCAAACGACTGTTATGGTTATGGCTGTATTGTTTACATGGCTTGCATTCAATTCAAAACGAATCTTCTCAAACACAAAAAAATCGAATCTTTCCTTGGAAGATAGTGACCCTGCAGACCGATGAGTTAACAAAATATCAAAAACTAATTTTTTCAAAAAATATATACAAAAAGAGATATTACAAAAATTTTTGTAAAATGATAAAGAATGAATGTCTGTGAAAATAATATTAAATTTAATATTAATTTTGATATGTACCATTCGGGTGATTCTGGCGACTTATTAATTTCAATAACGTTTTCAGATACTGTTTACAAGACTAAGCTTTTGAACAAGCTGTCATCAGTTCTAAGAAAGTTGGATCGATATGAACTGAAAATCTTTCTTGAATCTGGATACACAAGATTTTCCTGGTATCATATTAAAAGAGCTTTGAGGAAGCGTGAGTTGCGTCCGAATGTTATAAACATTGTAGGAAGTATCATTAAGCTTTTGAAGGTATTTGTCTTAATCTATTATTTTACCATTGTAATAGGACAAAGTGATTTATTTTTACGTAAATCATCAATAAATTTGATTAAGTAAGTTTTTATTTGTGATTATTTTGATTTTTTTTCGTTCGCTTTATATATAAAAAATAACTTCAGTTTGGGAATTTTATAAATCAAATAGGCTCTTAATAAATCATTCAAGTTTTTATAATCTCATTATTTTTACTTGATAAGGGAACTCTCTTAAAATAATAGGAACTATTAAAATCGATAGAGTGTAAATAACAAACTAACAAAGTAAGTTACACAAACTTAAGAAGAAAGTTTACAGAAAGACAATGTTTACAAAGAAAAATTTTACTTTCAATAGGATAATACAAGTGTAGATGACGTACTAGAAGTACTTCTAAATGCTGAATTAAAAGGTAATTCAACAATATTTTTTGTATAATTATAGCCATAATTTGGAAATGATAAATAACGAATTAAAAAATATTGATAATTTTTCAACCAATTTAGCAGTTTCCAGTTTATTATCAAAATTCAATAGTAAAATTAGAAAGTTTACTTTTACTATTGAAAAATGAATTGTCCCAAACAAATAATTGTTTGGGACAATTCAAATAATTGTTTTTCCCAAACACTTTTTCAGTTACAAGTAAACAGACAAATGACAAAACATGGTACACATTCCAAATGAAAGACTCAATCAGTAGTGGCAGAGAACTGCGAAATTTGGAGAACAGCAGTTTGGACACTCTAATTCTCGAAAAATTAAAGAAACAAAACTTTAAAGCAAAAGTTAGAATAGATTCAGACGACAACATAGACTATGTACTTGTACTTGGGCAATCAGCAAAGAAGTTTGTTGTTCCGAGTCCTATTAAGATTGCTATCATATCGGGATTAAGGTACTTCTTTTGTATGAGAAAAGATGTAAGCCTGGATGTAAGAAATGCAGTGTGTGAGTCACTGGGTTATACCAAATGTTCGTTTCATAAGTTGCAAGGAAAAAACCTAAGTACTCTTCATAAACTGCTTATTAATGCGGAAAATTCAAATGACTACGCAACTAAGGCACAGGATAGAGAAGATCTGCCATTAGTAACAGAACCCATTTATAGGTAAATAATGAATTGAAAATGTATCAACATTTATTGATATTTTCTATTTGATGGAACTCTAGTTAAGTTAATTGTTCCTGGTTTTGAAATGTTTCTTTAATGATTTGAAATGTTTAAAAAAACATTTTTTCAAACACGATTTTTAAACCATTTAAAAAATCAATTTTGAAAAATTGATTTGTTTCAATTTTTCAAACAAAAAATTAATAACAAATAACGATAAAGTAAATGCTTAATTATTACTTAAGGAATATTTAGTTAATAATTATCATACTGGCATTTTTTATCACACATTTTTTATAAAAAACTTAAAAACTCTGCGTATACACTGAACACACAAATAATAAGTTGGAGTAAATTTTTGGACCTGACTGTACCGCTACTACCTTAAAAACATTAGTGACTAACCTTGTTCAAACGCCACATTCTTTTAAGAATTTCTGGGTTTAGTATCCTATACTTCCCAGATTTAAAGAACTTTGAGTTTGGGGCGGCAAGATGAAATAAATTTCTCATCTCGTAGCAATTTCGGAAAGAAATGGTACACACGAATTTCTGAACGACTCTTCAGTTTTTTTGCTCAGCTAATCAGAACTCTAAGATCTTGCTCTTTTCCCGCCACATGGACACATTTCACGGCGACTGTAGTGGACCGACTGTTCGCCCGAAACTGTTTTAACGCGCAAAGTTTAATTTTTTAACTAAATCTTATAACAAAAAAATTTAACAAAAATTGTTTCATGTGGTATCGGTTTATCTTTTTATGTCATTTGGTAAAGTTAAAATCGAACTTTGAAAAAAAAGTATTAATAAATGGGTGAAGAATTTTAATAAACGCATATTCCAGCAGTATAATTTTTACTGTATTTGTTGTGAATGCTTTCCGAATAAAATGTTGAAAAACACATAAAATCGACACTACCAAAACAAATACCCCTCTTAACCCTCTTTCCTCCATTCGTTATCAATTTGGGATACAAATGTCTGTCCTGAACTGTGAAGATGTGAGCAAGATTGACTACAGTTTTTGTAGTTCTCAAAAATTCTGCTAGGTTCGCATCCTACTCTGTGAGTCCAATGCAAATAAGTTAGGAAGAGAATTCTGTATTCCTTCACTGAGAAAATACCAGCAATAATCACGATATAAGCAGTAGTAAAAATATCTGACTTTAAGTCAAGCTATTTTCGTACAATAGTCCCATTATGTGAAATATTCTTTTTTTCATATTAAATATATATTAAAACATTTTTATTCTAATTAAATTTTTGTTTTTAATTTCACTTACTGGAGTTCTCTCAACATCACAGATATTATCCAACAAATATATTATTAAATTAATAATTTTAATAATAATTGTTTTTAAAGGGATTTTGGCATTGATTTCACACAATATAAACATCGGAAGCTTTATGCCGAAGCATGTTTGGGAACTACAGACCTATGTCTTCAAAGCTTAAAGGTTCAGACGAAAAGTCGTATACAGCATCCAGAAGATGAACCCAGATGCCCTGACATTGATTTGTCAGACCTTACCTTGAGTATGGGGTAAATTGCTTATTATTTTATTTTGGATTTTTAACTGTTTTAATTGATTGGTAATGATTCAAGTATTATAGTAGAGCAAAAGCCTTACATATTTTTACGGGCATACAGACTATAATTCTTAGTGAATAAAAATCAAATTATGTTAACAAATGCACGAGAAAGATTTCAATAGTTCTGACATTCGTTATTCCACAGGGTGGAGTTCCGCAGTAAAAATGTATTCACAATGATTCCGCAATTGGTTCAAAACCGACAGATGAGGTATCCAGTTCCAGATTATATACTCGACTTTATGACTGCTGGGAAAAATGATATAACGTTTGAAAGTGATTGAATTCTTCTTAATATATATGCAGGGTAAATTTAAAATGAAGGTCGATACCTTTTAGCTTATAATATTAGAAGCGTTCAAATATGTAACAATTTGCATCTAATTAGATGAAAAATTACTTTTGTTGCAGGTAAAGTTTAGTGAAATTCAGAATGTGATTTGAAGGAAGAATTCTGGTAATGAATTGAATTGAAACATTAAGGAAGAATCAGCAGAAAGTGGAATAACAAAGGCAAAAGTAGCCTATATTTGAGGAAAATGTATATTTTTATTATAGTTCTAAACAGAAGTTACTTATTTATGTATACATATATAATATGTTGTGTTAGTTAATAATGTTCATTCATTATGTTCAATAATATTCCAGCTACAAAATAAAATTCTGTACTTTTTATTGAATTTTTATCCCATATTTCTTAGTATGAAATAAGTTTATGTAAGTGCAGTAAAGTGTATAAGTGGTTACTCTTAGTATATAAAGATTTATTTAAAAAAAACTTATACTGAAAATTGTAAATTTATTGTCTATACAGAAATGTATGTTAACCCAGTGAACCAAAAATTGGATTGACCAAAAAATGTGGAAAAATTCGACAAAAAACGACTAACAATTCGACAGACTGCTTCAGACAATTATTGGTCAATTTTGAGACAATGTGATTCGCTGAAAATATAAAAATGAATAAATTAATACATTTGTATTCATTACTTGAATGTGGATGAATAATTAATGAATGTTTTTTCTTTATTTATTATTCACAACAAGAAAATTATAATAGATTTTTTTCAAAACTATCAAGAAAAAAAATATAATTTCAAAGATTGTATTGTTTAGTTTTCATAAAAATATTAGACCTTTTCGTTTGTGAAAATCCATTGTACATTCAGCACAACATTACATTTTAGCTAATTTTTTCTCATTATGAATAATTAATAACGAATCAAAATGTAATCATTATTCACCAAATAATGAATAAAAAGTTTATTCATTATTAATGTAAATTATTTTATGTATTAATGTCAATATTGTTAGTTATTTAAGAACTGAATAGAATATTAATACAATAACACATTACTTAATATTCTCTGAAATTATTGAAAATTACCACATCCCACAAAATTCATTGTCAAGTATGAGGTCTCGCTGCATATAAAATAGTACTTAAATAAATTTACTATCCAATGTTATTTACCCGAAATGTTTATCTCATCAACAACCCACTTTTTTACAATTTACAACTTAATTTTGCAATAACAAATGGTAAATTAATTTTTTTTTCCTAATTCGTTAATATAATATACTAAAATATACTCTTTTCCAATCAAAATACACTACTCGGTTTCTAGATACAAATATTTAATAAAAGACTCAAAAAATTGAATTGTTTATAAGTCAGTGGAAAATAGTTTTTGCACACCTAATAAACCTTGCACTAAGCTATCTAAACCACATAATATCGACTAGAAAAAACGAAAGTCATTTTCTGGTTTACGAATTTTAACTCAATTATTATTTATCATTAAAAACATAACAACACACACATCTTCACTATTGGTTTTGGTTTGCTGGGAACATTTTTCTTCGGTGACCTTTTCGTCGCCTTTTAAACTTCGCGCCACTGGTTCCGCCGTGGCGCTCGCGTCGCCCGCACGTTGCCGCCGAGCGACGGCCCTCTACGCATTGCCATTGCCACTCGCAACGTCGACCGTGCAAGTCGCCCGAGCGCACGCCGAACGTCTCGGAGGCCGTATTTTTTACCCGCACGCAACGCGCGCCGCTCGCGACTCGCCGTCCGCCGACGATCCGCCCCCTACCCCTCCACCCTCCGCCAGAGCCAGCACCAGCGTCCGGTTGATCGCCGCCCAGCCAGACACCCCGCGTCATGTCGGACTCACGACGTCGCCGAAAATCGCAGGTCTCGCGCGGATCCGACGACCTGTCGGACTCGTACGACGACGAGCTCAACGCCTCCAAGGAAACACAGGTATTTTTCTAAAAAATTGTGCAAGTTCCGCTGACAAGTTTTCGGGAGTCGACGACGGGACTTTCCACGGAGAATCCACGTGGAAGTGGGGAATTGGGTTCGGTTTCGGGTGGCGAAAGTGGATTTTGGGAGAATGAGACATTTTGGAAAGGTTTCGGGGAGTTGAGGTTTGAGGCAGTTGAAGGGAAAGGTTTTTTGTTTGTGATTGTTTCTGCTGTTATATTGAAATTGTTGGAGATTCCCTTGTTTATTTTGGATAATCTGTGAGATAGGGACAGTTGGATGGGAAATCCGGGATTTGAAGGATTAGAGTTGTTTGTGGAATGACTAATCTCTATGTGTTTACAAAGTCCCATATTTTTCTGCCAAAGAAACAAGGCTATTGTGAGACAATTTGTCAGAATGATTTTCTTAGAATTCCAATATATTTTTTAATGATATATCAATGACTGGAAACATTTTGTTAGTTTCCAGTCAATGTTCTGAGATTTGACAATTTATTGCAGAATGTACAAGTCTTGTCAAACGTTACAGCTGATTATTTATTTATTAAATCTGTTTACCCGATAAAATCACTAAATCGATGAATCTGCCAGAACTTTACAGAAAAGTCCACATTTTCCATTGACCTCTTCCCATTCCTCCCAGCCTCGATGACTAATCCCCGCATTTTTACACAATTGTTTACCTCCCAACAATCGCAATCGATTATTGCTCGGTGACAATGGCAAAAGCACGTTTCTGGCACGTTTTGACGTAACGATAAACACTCGCAATCCCTCGCTTTTTCTCTCTCCCTCGCCATTTTTTCCCCAAAAGCTTTTTATCTTCCAAAGGAATGTCCATTGGGACACACTTGCGAGGCGCTTATTTTTGTTTTGATTGTCATCGCGCGCGATCGTTGGTATGAGGTTATAGCAGCGAACGAGGCTCTGGCCTAATTGCGGCAGTTACGCGCGGTGACGTAGCGGCTCGGCACTTTTCGTGGCTAACGGATCGCTTATCGATAAGGGAATCCACGCGTCTGGGCGAAAGTTTTGATAGTGGAGCGCGCGGCGCGAAATGGAACCGCGTTAATGAACTTTCGCGGCGCTGTTTTATCGGGCGCCGAGTGGTTTGCAAAAATTGGGGAGAAATTGCGTTACAGATTGCGACGGGTTATTAATTGGCCGATCGCGAGTTTTACAGAGATTTTAGGGGGTAATGGGTCTGATAATGGTGACGATAATGTTGGGTATTAGGGACAAATGGATTAACGAGTTCAGGTCATTGATTTTGTTTATTTAGCAGACTTGTGAAATGAGCAAAGTGTTCATGAATGGTTTGAAGAGTTGAAATGGTAGGAAAGTTCAAAGAGTTCAAAAGTTTAATATACGATCCAAATCTGTTAAAAATCTTATTCATATCTAACACATATGTAATATTATGTAATCTTTATATGACATATGAGATCCATATAAGTTCCATATTGTATAAATCTGATGGATCATAAATGGATAATATATGAATATATGGGTTATTTAGTTTATTTGAACTTTTGAACTGCTTGACCTTTTTACATGTTATTATGTTGAACTGTTTGAATTGGTTCATTCACAAACCTATTATTTAGTTGATGGCTGATTAAGAATAGATATGTTTAGTGGGATATAATAGAGGTTTAATTGGTTCTTTGTTTAATAACTGATAAAGATTGGTATTTGTAACCTTTAATTGTTAAAGGTACTTCGTTGCTAAAGTTGTTCATTACTAACAGATTATTGATTTTTTATACTGATGTACCACTTAACATTAAAAAGTAGTTCTTATAAACATTTTTTAATTTGACAATTAGTTTATTTATTTGCAAAATTAGCCTTGAAAGGATCATTTTCACAACACAAAAAACATTTTTGATTCAAAAATAAAAAAATAGAGTTTGAAAGAAGCAGTGTGAGAGTACAGCGATGACATCCCTGTCAGAAAGTCAATATTTATATCCGAGGATTAGAAACTAGGCATTAATTGGCTTACGGTATAATTGCGCATATCTTATGAAGCTTCATATAGAAGCGTTAGAAATGGTACACTGAAGTGACTGTATTCGGACGATCAGATAACAAAAACATGGGGACGATTAAAAAACAGACATTCCAAATCCGATATAAATACTTTTGTTAGCTGATAAAAACAAAAACATTCAATTGGCTGTTTACCTACCTTGGCTAAAGGTGCCTGCAAGTAACTCCGGGGAATCTATTTCGGTCCCATATATTACTTTCCTGGAATCACAGCAAGATGCGCCGTTTAAAAACAAATTTCGTCGAAAACTCCCATTAAACTACAGGGATTGTCTCTACTTAAAACGTAATTTCGGAGTCTTATCTTTCGGTGCAAATCCGGATCAGTCAGCTGATAAGAGTTGTATTTAATTTTGTATACAGTTTTATTCCGTTAATACCCATCTTCAAATTTCTCATTCACACCAGTTTCTATTTTTAGAACCATTTTAAATTACTTAAAAAAATGTATAGTAATTCCGTCTTTTATTACCTAATAATCAAATCAGAAACTTCTCTTACAATTTATTTATTAATTAATTTATTTAAATCAATAAATACATTTAAACCTAAACTTTTCTTTCTAAATCTGGGAATTATTCATAGACTATTTTTCTCGCTATTTGTGATTGGTCTATGAAACAGCTGTTTTCCAATTTTCAGAGCGAGGACCACCACGATTCGGAGTACGACACAGCCGGAACGGACTCCAATTCCGAGTCGCAAGATGGCGCTCAAAGGGAAAGTGGAGATGGCCAGGAAGAGGAAAAGCCGGCGAAAAAGTTGGACGACGACGAGGACCGTCGCAACCCGCAGTACATCCCGAAACGGGGCACTTTCTACGAGCACGACGACAGAACTGCCGAGGAAGCTGAGGACAATGCCGCGGAAACGCCACCGGAACGGGAGGTGAAGGAGAAGAAGGTCTGGAAGGACAAGGAGGACCGGTGGGACCACGACAGATACAACGACGAGGAACAGGCTCCGAAAAGCCACGAGGAGTTGATCGCTGTTTATGGCTACGACATCAGGAACGAGGAAGGTCCGCCCAGGGCAAGAAGGAGACGACGATACGGGTGAATGTCCAAAAATAAACATTTTTTTTTCAGTGTCCCAAAAAAATTTTTATCACATTCACAGAAAGTACTCATTTTCCGCCCTATATCCCGGGTCGAAAGTATTCACTTTCCACCCTTGATACCGGGTAGAAAGTTATATTACTTTCCTTGGGAAGAAATGAAAAACTTTCAGCCCTGCTGTTGGTGTAGAAAATATT
>JABFPB010007625.1:0-10837 GCA_022817645.1 Ceratoteleas bidentatus | reverse complement strand
GAATCTAACCGGTTATTTGTGTTGGTGAATCTAACCGACACACGTGTTGAGAGAAAAATTAGATTTGTTCAAATTAACGTATTTCTTTCCAATCTTCGGGAACTAACAATTTCATTTAATTTATACTGTAAATTCAATTAGTTTTATTTTAAATAATGTGTTTAACTGTTAGCGTTCGACGAATTAGCCAGGGCTGTAAACGTCAAAACGTTACAGTATGGTATGCAAACAACATGTAACGGAAACCTTGAAGCATCTAGTTTTATAATGCCCTATTTATGCGGATCTCCGATTATATATTATCTTGAACCAATTCTATCGCAAAATAATCTGCCTATTGATAATACAGTATTTTTGGTCATTCAGGTGAACGTTGCTGATATTAAGAAAATTGTCTTCTTCCGAATTGTCTACGTCTACGGGCTTTGTGCTTGAATGGATGAGTATAGCGTATACTGACTATCTTTTTGTATCCCTAGGCTTAAGCTTTTCCTTCTTTTCTTTTTATGTACATATATGTAACCGTCCTCCTTGTTATAAGGTTTAATCCTTTTTAAACAATAAACATTATTATTAATATTTCTACATTTGCCAGCTCGCTAGAAGCGACTGACACAGGACATTATTACCCGCTTTATTTAAGTAAATAATTGTTATTTGTGTAAGAACTTTGTACTGAAATTGAGTACAAAGTTAAATGAACAGCTATTAAAATTTTAAGACTGCTATTTCATGGTTTACTAAATAACATTCGATACAATGCTTGTAGGGTGAGGTCCGTCCTCATAAGAACACCGATGAGGGATTAAAACGTAGATAGAAAAATCTGGAAAATATCTCGAAACATTTTGGTTTTTTGCTGGATA
Organism: Ceratoteleas bidentatus; assembly: GCA_022817645.1. Classification (NCBI taxonomy): domain Eukaryota; kingdom Metazoa; phylum Arthropoda; class Insecta; order Hymenoptera; family Scelionidae; genus Ceratoteleas; species Ceratoteleas bidentatus. The sequence continues at coordinate 9,971 of JABFPB010007625.1, read as the reverse complement.
AACTCATAGCAGAAAAAGTGCCTCGCGATGAATTCCAGAGAAAATACATAGAAATTTAAATAAAAACACAGAAGTATTCCCAGAAATAACTTTAGAAAATAATGGATAAGTTTATCACAGAGATATCAAAGAGTATTGTAAACAAATGCTAGTGAAATTCTAAAGATTCAAATACAACACCATAGAAAAACTAGATATTTCAAGAGAAATACCAGGGAAAATATTCCAATCGGGCGTTTAATCATTTTTGTACTTGGCCTGAACTTGTCAGGTTCACTGAAAGTTTGGAGTTTATAAAAACGAAATGAAATTTTATAAGAGAAGGGACCGGTACTTATATCCCCCCCTCCGACCCCCTTCCGCAAAAAAATATGCAGTAGGATATAGTATGTTAAAATAGTTAAGGAGCAGTTTCAATTAGTTTAATTTATACAATTATATATTGAAAATAAATAAATGTCAAATACATTGTGTAAGGTTTCGACGTTTTAGGTATAAATGATAGGTTAAATGATATCAAGGCAAATATAAAAATGATAGGTATAAATGATTACAGCCCTGGCTAATTCGTCGAACACTAACAAATAAACAAATCATTTAAACCAAAACTAATCGAATTTATAGTAAAAATTAAATTAAATTGCGAGTTCCCGCAATTTAATTTAATGAAAATTTGATCAAATCTAAATTTTTTTAACAACACTTGTGTCGGTTATATTCACCAACACAGACAAATAACACAGACAAATAACAGTTAAATTCACCAGTCAACCACTGCAGTGTGGTAATTCAGGAACAGCGACGAGTCCCGTCATTTATCGAAAATAAAACCAGTACTTTTATGAGAATCTCAAAATAACCGCTAACAGCGCCGCCTATCGTCAAATTCCGCAGCCACTGTGATTCATTCAGAGAAAGTGTGTCAAAAAGTTTATTTAAACAAAAAACTAACTAGACCAATCGGTTGGAAATAATTTTCTGAACTAAAAAATACCTGGTTTCAACAGAAAAAAGTGTAAAATGAACAATTTGTTGTTTTTTTGAGAATTAGTAGCTGATTTGACTCTCGCCATCTTGAGTTCAAGATGGCGTCACCCATTGTTGACGTGGCGTCACGCGCCGTTCCGTCGGTTATCACGCGTTTTCTCCCCGCTCTAATTTCGTTCCGAGCGTTCCTCGCGCTTCGCAAACGTTTAGGCATCGCGGCCCGCTCGCGATGCCTAAAATTTACAGCAGTAGCAGCTAGCACACCGTTGAGCTTCTAGTCCAGCCTGGAAAGATCATCGCTACTACCGGATAGAAAGCTGTAGCTCCGACAAATAATCAATTTCCTGAGAGATTGCTCGAAGTACATCATTCAATGTACTTCGATGCTACTACCAGAAATAGGATCAGCTACTGTATTGGAACTGGATGTTACATTTCCGGAATGTTGTTCAGAAAATGTAATGGTCAGAGTGGGACTGATTTTCCTACGATTAATATCCCTCGCGCAACGAAAACAGCCTTCCGCAACTCCATCGTTATTCTCAAACTCTGCGGGTATAGGCAGGCGATGAAATTCGCCTTTACAATGAGTGCATACCTATGGAATTTTGTTCCGAAAACTCTGTCTACATTTATCGCAAGTACGAGGCATCTCTGCAATGAGTGTATAATCTACCGTGACAAATATAAGAAACGAGTAAATTGAAAAGATGAAAAATAATACGGAAAAATGTACAACGTTTATTTGTATGAGTGCTGCCGCGCGACGGGGTTATGTTCATCGTCGGTTGGTAACTAGCGAGAGAAATGCTCGATGGTTGAATCGAGCAGTTTTGCAGGTGGGAAACCGCGACGCAAGAAATTCCCTAGGCGCAACGGGTGCGTTCAAAGCACGTTGACAGACTAACCGCAACTATAACCATCATAAATACTCCAAATGCCCTATATGCAATTTATGTCTAAGCAAAACCCGCCAATATGTAAACGTAAAATTTGACTCAAAACATCATTAATAAATATTAACACGATAAATCCATTATGATAGTAATTTATGATGAAATGAAAATGGTAAATAAATGGTGAATAAATAAATTAATAAAAAAGAAAGAAAAATGTTCGCAGGGTGGAATAAAGTCGAATTCAGCAGATTTCCCAGGGCGAAAATAACTATTCGCTCCGTTGCAATGATGTACAGCAATGCGACGCTGACAAGCAGGTTCGACATCCAACGAGGCAAATGGTGGCGAACAAGTAAGCTCTATGATTGATATGTGCCCCAGGTTGTCGGGGACAGATTGTTGGTGTAGGGCCTCGGCATCAAAAATCGATCATAGACGTCGGTGTCTCGATCAGGTTTAGCTAGGCGAAGCCAAAACAAGTACAAATAAAGTTGTACTCAATAAACTGCGCTTCGAGTTACCTGTAACAAAAACCCCCGAAGGCAAAAGACAGCAGAAACGGGTCCATCACGTCATACAACTTTAAGGTTACGTTCCGGAATCGAGGTCCGATTCATTCGCAGCAAACACAGACACGAGTAATGGTGAAAAGGACATGTACGAACTATGGAACCGATAGTCCGGAAATGAATAAACACATTTCCAGGAACAGACGTGATGACGGACAAATAAACGGCACGAAAAACGTCAAGAGTATTAGATTCACGTCATGCCGTACTCACAATCAAGGGACCCAGTTCTAGTAAACAGATTTCTGGTTGTTTCATCCAAATGCACTGATTGAGACAACTTTTTGTCTTTTCTGGTTGAATTAACCAGAACAAGTCTGGTTAATTCAAACGGATCAAATTTCTTTCAATGTAGGTTGAGGATAACAGTGAAATGGATAAATATGATGGTGGTTAAAAATGACTGTTAGGAACGGATAAAAAACGTATCAGTATCTTGGTGGTTATTGTCTCGTAATTATCGTATACAAACTCAAAAATAGTTAAATATTTAACCTTTTTTATAAAAAAATGCATTTTCATAAAAGTCCTATCGTAATGTATACGCTGTAACTATTTGATTCTCGGCATGGAACAATTGAAAACATGATTTATCTGGCTGTATTCGTAATTGCAATGTGTAATATCCGTATAGAAACGAATACGAAATGTAGTATATTTTGTAGGTGTTGTTATCCGCAAATTACGAGACAATAACCGCCAAGAAACGTTTACAATTTATATTCGCAGTGATTGCAATTTTCTATCTAATGGTATTCGTTTCTAAAAGTCATTTTTAACAGGGATAAGTCTAATTTTAAGGGCGTGTTCTGGTCTAGATAAAAATCTAGACCAGAGCACCCCTCAAAAAATCGATCTGCGGCCAGGGAGGAAACCTTGCTCCAGAACGAGCTGTACGAAGTGAGGAAGGTGCGTTGTATGGTGCCGGCATCGCCGATTAATGGTAAGTACCGAAAACGAAAGAAAAATGTCCTTGAAACTTTAAACGCGATTTCCCAACAATCAGTTTTTTTGGACGGGTGTCAGGATTGCCGAAAAACTACTAAGGGAGTTTTCAATGCGGCTTGGGGAAATTGTAGAGAACATAAGTGGTTATTGTCGGAACCAACAAAAATGGAACATTTGGCAAAGTAACGATTTTTTATGTGCGTGTAAGCCAAAAAAAATCGTTACTTTGCCAAAAAATAGCGATTTTTCGACTATTTTACAAAAATGGCCGCCATTTTATAAAAACAATATATATACCAATTTTGGTGGTTCAGACCATAGCCACACTCTTATACTATAAGTCAATAATGGTTTCATCTCTTTGTGATTTACAGTTCCTGAATCAGAGTGTCATCCGCCCCTCGGTGCTCGGCGCGCAGCAGCCTCTTCGCTGCCATTTTTAACGGGACAAACTTTATTATTTTTTGATGAAAATTTCCGAAATTGTAGAGGAAGAATGGGCTAATAAATACGTTTATTCGTTTTTACTGTATCTTTTCTATTAGTGGCGAAAACAATTTTTGAAAATGAGGTCGAAATTGAGCCTCTAGACCACAATTCCCCCTTAAAAGTTTATTTTATAAGGATTGAAATTGGTTAAGGACGAAAGTGAAATGGATAAAAGTGATAAGTTTAATTTTAAAAGTTTAATTTTCAATAGGTGAAAATTGGTTGAGGACTGAAGTGATTTGTTTAAATCGTTATAAGGGTACAAATTAAATTAGCGATCAGGTGTTTGCCCTCGCAGCGAGGCGGACTTCTGACCACAGTTAACCTAATTTGGTGGAGACTGCGATACTACAGTTTCGCATGGCAGTGAGCCGAGTAAGGTTCGCTGCACGTTCACAACTTTTTCCGTGTAGTTTCTAAAAATATTATACACTCTAAAAAATGATATGCGAATTCAGCATGCGGTAAGCGGGATCTGCATGTCGCAAGTAGATTCGACTTATCCCAAGTAGAATTCTGCTTGCGACAAGCTATTATTTTTTTGGGTGTATGGAAATCATAGCCATTTCATCTTGTTTTATATATTATATTTGTATTTATATTTAAATATTATATTAATATTTATATATGATATATTATTGAAAAAAGAATAGTGTCCATTTATTAGTAAATACACTTTAATAAGCTAGTACAATTTTTATAGAAATGAGGGAACCGACTTTCGAATACGATTTCCCGAAACACTATAGAGCACCCGAGAAGTGGTTCCCTATACGCGAGCCCTTCAACATCTATCTGGATATGTACCGCGACCCGAAGGACGTCCACAAGGAATACCTGGTACGCAAGCTACGCAAGACCCATCCCTTCGATGGACCGGAAAAGCCGCTCAAGTACCCGAACGCGGAGCGCATCGACCTCGACAAGGTGCCCAGTTGGCTTAAACGGAAAACGATGGCAGAGAGGATGGAATACGGCTGGGCGAACGAGATCAAATGAGCGTTTTCGAAATCGAATGGTTGCGTTGTTGTTGCCGTTGTTGAATAAAAGGTGTACGAGCACTTGGCGAAGCTAGTTATTTCCTTGCGGATCAGTTGAATAACCTCTGCTGGTCCTCGATCACCTTTTTGCTCTGATTCTTGATGTCTGCTCGGGATGGAACGTCGTGGTCCACGACGTCATATTCGATGGAAATAGCTGGGAAAAGAAAATTTTACACTCAAGCAAATGTTTAAAATTTCCTTTGAAAAATAAAGGAATCCGGTTATTGTATACGCTACCGTCACAGCTATAACAGCTCCTCTTGTGGCCGAATTTGTTGTTTTTGAAGGAACATATTAATCTGATACTGACTTTTATTTCACAGAAAAACATGTATTTCGGTTATAAATGTGTGTAAAACTACTATTTCATAATTAGTTGACATTTTCCGTGCAGTCAAAAATGAAATCATGGCTGATCCCTTTACTATTTTAATGTTAATTGTCTGCAGTTGTTCCTTCAGAGGCAACTCTAATGGCCACAAGCCATGACGGTAGCGTATGTGCACTGTAAAAAAAGTTCCAAGTTTTAGCGCTACCAATGTCGCCGAATCAGAACGCCACACTGAAAGAATTAGATACTAGTTGTAACAACCAAGGTGAATATGGTTGATCATTTTATGGTAACAAGTTTAGGTTGAAGTTGTAGTAAATCGGAGTATATATTTCAAGGGGAATACCATCTTTGAGGTGAAAAAAATCGATTTTTTTTGTTTGTGTTAGTTTGAAGTGTCTAGAATGTCATTCCACTGGTTAGAATTAGTTCCGAACCTTTCAAACATGTTTTATAGCCAACTTGATAGAAGTGCTCCAAAATCGGCTGCATTCTAAGGCAATTTTGACGACAATCTTATCGGGAAATGTGTTTCAAAATCTTACGATAGGAGGAGATACAGTCTAGAAAAGTGTATACAGAGTAGTCAGATGTATGGAGCATGCATTACAGATAAAATGTTAGTGGGAAATATCAACGATTTATCAATACTTAAAACTTTAATCATGTTTTTCTCGAAACTGTGTTTTCCAATTGGCGGTCATCATAAGTCCAAAAATATTCATGAAACTGACTTGCTCGTAGGCAAGTCACGCAAGAAACATTAGGCAACGTGAATAATGTTGGCACTCCCACTTTGTTGAAATTGAAAACAAAAAACGGTGGGAATTTAGGACTAATTTAGGATTAATTTGTACCCCAAAAATTAGAATTTGTACTCAAACAGATTCGCCGGAATACCGCTTTTTAAAATGGGGGTACTAACTTGAGTTCAAGTTAGCTCCCCCACTAACTCCAAATCAGATTTTAACATCATAACTGGAAAGTTTGAATTAAGGACTAATTTGTACCACAAATATTTTTGATTGTTTAAACAAATTGCTAATTGTTTAAATAAAAAAAGTAGAAATAAATAGAAATAAAAGTAGAAATAAATAGAAATAAAAGTAGAAATAAATAATTGTAGATTTAATATGAAATATTGTCAGCAAACATCCGATTCTACAATTTAAGTTTGGCCTCATAACGATTTGGACGTATAATTTTTGGAACTAACACTTTTCGAACGTATAACAATCGACCACTTAAAATTGGGCTCTTAACTTTCGGACACAAATACTTTCGGACATATAACAATCGGCCACTTAAAATTGGCCTCTTAACTTTCGGCCTTTTAACTTTCGGACACAAATACTTTCGGACTTATATAATTATCGTCCTTAGAATAATAGCCTCTTAACTTTCGGACTCTTAACTTTTGGGCACAACAAGGTTCGGACGTATCACAATCGGCAACTAATTATTTAATCATTTTGCATCGAAATTCATTCTTTTAATTTTTGGACTCAACACCTTTGGACTCTGCTTGATTTTTTCATGTTACCAAATACAAGCCTATCCAACTTGGCTGTATCTCGTTTCATGCCGCGTCAATTCCGAAAATTTGCCGCGGTAACATGAAAAAATCAAGCAGAGTCCAAAGATATTGAGTCCAAAAATTAAGAGATTGAATTTCGGTACAAAATGATGAAATAATTAGTTACTGATTGTGTTACGTGCGAACCTTGTTGCGTCCGGAAGTTAAGAGTCCGAAAGTTAAGAGGTTAATATTTAAAGGCCGATATTTACAAGTCCGAAAATATTTGTGTCCAAAAGTTGAGAAGCTGAAAGTTAAAAGGGTAATATTAAAAGGACAATAATTATAAGTCCGAAACTATTTGTGTCCGAAAGTTAAAAGGCCGAATGTTAAGAGGCTAATATTCACAGGCGTGGTAAAAAAGCCACGCTACTTGATTCTCCACCCCTGACCCCAAATTTTCTTCTAAGCGTTCCTCCTCACATTTCCGACCTCTTTTCGAGTCCCCCGACTTTAATCCTAATCGCCGACCCCTTCCTGCCCCCTACCTGCCATGAATTTTATATCGAAGTATAAATGTCTGAAAATTGACAGTTATTTATTTTTCTGTACTTACCAGTAAGAAAGATATCTTACCTTGGGATAAAATAGACAACTTTCTACCCATCAATAGGGCCGAAATGTTACCTTACATAAATACAAAGCTTTTTCACTCAAACAAGTGCGTGGCTTTTTTACCCCAACATACAATTTTTCGAAAATCCGCGTTGAACTTGCAATTGAATAATAGTATTGAAAAATGGGGTTCATACACGTTTTCAGCATGAATTTCTACTGTAAATGAATATGTTCCTCATATTTTTTCGCACACTTAAATGTATTTTTGAAAGCCTCAAAAACAGCGAAAATATTTTTGAAACTATGTCATATACACAAATGAGGTGATAACCATTCAGGTTTTGTAGGGTTAGTTGTCAAATCATGAAAAAAAATTGAGCATTAACTAATAGAATCAACATTAAGAACGTCGGCGAAATCCGTTCGTGCGTTGGAATGGGAAAGCCGAAAGGCTTTTTCACCTCATGGCTTTTTTACCCCACTCTACTCTATTCATCTCCACAGACATTTCATCTCCGCATATATTCTATTTACAATTTATCTCCATACACAATTCATCTACACAGACATGTCATATATACGCCACATACACTGAGAAAACTAAGTGGTAAAAGTTACCACTTTAGTTGTACGAGATACCACTATATCGGTATGAAGTACAGTTTCAAGTAGTAAGGCATACTATTTGTCAAATGGTGAAAACTGTAACCCTCAAGTGGTAAACTTTTACCACTTGAAGTAGTAAGGGAATAATATGGATACATCGATCTTTGGAGGTTATATTTTTGTAAATATCAAACCAATACCAGACGACATTGTTTGTATATTTCTCATATTGTTGTATGAAAGTTAATTGAAAATTGGTAGTGAGGACAAGTATCTTTATTTTTAAACGTGCGAAACACAACGCAGCTACGCGGAACGACATAGGTACGAACTTCAATTGAACTTTTAGGCACAATTAACTTGGCACTTTTACCACTTAAGTAGTACCATTTAGTTTTCGCAGTGTATTTTACATTCAGAATCTCTTAATCGCAATTGCAATCAAATTAGGGTTGCAATTATTGGAAACAATTGAGTCGCTCCCATATAAATCAATTCCATAACGACCTAAGGTCTATTAAGTCGTTTTTTTCAGAGAAAATGATTTTGGAAAGTACACATTAGTCTCCATTCAATCATCAAAGCTACAACTTCTTTTAGATGAAGATTTAGGAGAAAATCTATTGTTATCTCGAAAAAGAAATTAAGGGTACTTAATTTTTTCCCCGATTTTATATCTGAAAATATTATATCAATATGTTTTCAGGTTTTTCCATCTGATTGCGCATGCAAAAGCGCATATAATGGGACGCATACGTCCCATATGCGTCCCATATGCGCGGACGCATGACATGGCGCATGCAGAGTCTCATACCAAAAATGCATGCAAAATGCATGCAAAGTACATGCAAAATACATGCAAAATACATGCAAAGTACATGCAAAATGCATGCAAAGTACATGCAAAATACATGTAAAGTGCATGCAATATGCATGGAAAATACATGAGCATATGAAAAAATGGGTCCAATTACTAATATTGCTCTTATATAGAGAGATATTACGAATAATTTTTATGTACCTGAGCCCAAATGTTATATCACAACCTAGAAAATCAGTCACTATTAAATAGACATTTTGTTAATTTACGAAGATAATTAAAAAAATCTATTATGCTATGTAATATCATTTTGTTGATTATAATGCTTGTTAGAATATTTTTTGTTTAACATTGCTGTTTTTGTTAATGTGCGGGCAAATTTGGCAAACGTTTAATCGTTTTTGTACTTGGCCTGACATTTTCAGTTCATATTTGATAAAATATATAAACTACACACTACCGACGGAAAGTTCGTGAACACCCTGTCTGACTGAAATGTTGGTTCAAGCTTGTATATCTCGGCTCCCTTGCATGTTTATAATAGTACATTTTGCATCAAAGGAGTGAAACGTAGTTTTACTCCCCGAGGTTCGTTACAAATGCAAATAGAGTTCGAGTTTTACTCCCTGGAATTGCGGGAGAAAAACGATATTTTATTCCCTAGAGAGTGAAATTTAGTTTTTTTCCCTAAATACAGGGAGTAAAGCACATGCGACTTTACGCGCATGTGACGAAAAAGTTGATAAGGGGGCTTTGAAAGTGTAATAAATAAGCTATCAAATGCCGATCGTTTCATTAGGTTTGCTACCATCAGATTCAAATGGCGCTATTTTTAAAAAGTCGGTTTTTTTAATTTTTTCGACTTTTCCAATCGTCGATCATTCGAAGCTCAGGCATGATTGAATTAATCATGCCTGAGCTTCACAATCAGGCCTGCACACTAAGAAAGCTTGAACATAGACATTTTCTAACATATATACGATTTTGATTATAGCTCATATTTTTTTTTATAATTCAAAATTCTGGCGGTTTCTGGCGTCTTTCGGGGTTTTTGGCGTCTTTGGGGGTTTTTTGGCGTCTTTGGGGTTTTTTGGCGTCTTTAGAGGATTTTGGCGGATTTTAGGGATTTTCGGCGGACTTTCGGG
>JABFPB010007624.1:0-10842 GCA_022817645.1 Ceratoteleas bidentatus | reverse complement strand
AGATAATGCTGTAAACAAATGACGAGCTGATTCAAACAAAAGAAAGATCGAATGCTTCGAATGTCAACAGTGTAAGGCGGTGAAGGTGAAGAGTTGCCGGCTTTAAACCTCAAGATCGCGGGTTCGAGACTCTGCGTGGAAAATGTATTTTTAAGAAATAGAATTTTCATTTAATACAAAAATATAATAATTTAAACTGAAAATAATACGAGAAAATTATGAGGAATAAATGTACCAAATACTAAAATAGGAAGCTTCGTCCTCGCATTGCTGTATGACATAGTAATAATTAAGACAACTTTTCTCCCCTGTAGAGGATTAGTATTTTCCATGACTCAGCTGTGATTCGCGGAAGATATAGAGTAATTAGTTGACAGTATAATAAAAGCTTTTGATCGTTGTTTTGCTTTCCACACGACTTTCTAATTTGTTGACACACTTAGAGATTGCGGGATTGTCAGTATCAGTTGAATGAATAGGTACTCACCCTTGATGCTGCCAAACAAAATGGAAGCAGTAATTGAATACATTTGTCATTGCCCTAATTCTATTTAAATGTTCTAATCTAAATGAAATGAATTCACTCATACGAAATTGAATCCGACATTAGACAGACTGGCCGGTCGAGATAATCAAATGATGAATATGAACCGTTTCCGGAGTCTACAACAAAATTTGTATTCGGGACACGTTTTTCGTCAGCCCCGAAATGTGATTTATTGTTAAACTTGGACGGAGCAGTTGCAATTGTCATGTGTACATTGCATGTATGGGAATCAGTGACAATAGACGTTGGCTATTGGCGAGTATAAGTTTGCACTTCTCAGCTCGGATTTGCCACGAGGGAAATTACTAGCCGAGACAGCGAGGGCGTCTCTAGCTTTTGTATCCCGAGCTAAGAGATAACTAATAGGGTCTGCCGACTGTCCACGGTGTCCCTAATCCGTAACATAGGTCGCTTCGGCCGAATATATTCGCTGCCCGTTCAATTTGACCGAAATTATTGGCCACCCTTGGCTAAACAAAAATGAATCTTGCCGCCGACCAATGAAGGACTTGGGTCCAAATAAATAGATCAATTTTCATTCTTCGAAACAAAATGGACGGCTGGTTTAGAAGGATTGTGCATTTTAATCGGAATACGTTTTCATGCGCTACATCGCGGCGATACTTTTCCGTGCTAACCGTTATTATTTTGTTACGAGTATGTAACGCCAGGCATTTTGACGAGTCGAAACACGCGCGAGTACGCGCAGTTATGCGAAGCTACGTTGCGTTAATTCGCTGCAATTGAATTCATTTTGAATCGCAGCGCCGAAACGTGCGAACACTTGAAAAGGAAAACCCAGAAGCTGCGTCGTGTCGCAATTGCTGTGCAAACCATGACTGGTCGCGTGACGAATCTCTTAAATCAATGCTTGCATGGAAATCATGCCAATTTACCGCAAGACGTTTAACTGTTGCTCAGGTGCACCACTAGAACATCATGTTGTTAAAAAAATATTTTTTAACAACATGATGTTCTAGTGGTTTCTAAGTATATTACATTCTTGGACGGGGTATTCTTGAAAGAAGTATATTGTAGTCTGAAACAAGTATATTTTACTTGAATCCACCACATGTCTACTTCAATCAAGTATATGTCACTAAAATGAAGTGAAATTTATTCTCAATATTTTTTAGAGTATTATTTACTTGATTCAAGTGAAATGTACTTGAATCAAGGTTCCTTTTTTTAGTGTGTACGTATATTATACTTACAAGGTATATTTTATGTATAAAAGTTCGCCTATTATACCTTACGTATTATACCTTACGTTCTATGGAGGTTTGCAACCTCTTTGTCGATTAATAACGGGTGACAACAATTCAAATCAGTTTTATTGAGCAAAATACAATGTTACCTTGCGTCTCAATATGCACCCGGAAGAACATACGCATTGCCGTCTGCCCTTGTTCAGTTCGAAGAAAGAACGTATGATTTTCGCTTCGTGGTGAGTGAAGTGAGCATTTACAAACTAAATTAGAAGCAGTAAAAATGATGTATCAAAACTAACACTAGGCATGTGTAATAAAAAACAAGTGACTCACAATGTCCCTTTGAAAACGTTCCTTCTGTCGTCGTTTCGTATAGAACAGTCGAAAAATGAAAAATGGCTTTGGGCGCTAAAAAAGTACAATAATTGACCAGTTTGTTTCGTTCTAGACAATTTCTGAAACAGGCCTCATGATAGTCTCAAAGTATCTTTGACGAAGGCTTGTTTCTACGTTGTATCCACGTTTTAGCATTTAATTGACAATATTTGAGATTAAATTAAAAAAGGAACTTTTGACCAGGTTTTACCTTCGATTGTCGAAAAGATAAAGCTAGAAAGTTTATCACCCGGTTGTACCGAGTAAATACATTAAACGTCAATTCAAAGCAATGTCGAGCATCATCAGTTGGGTCCGAGCGGATATACGTAATTATGAATAAAGATGTCTGCATATATCACAAGTGTAAACTAGTCGATATTTACAGGCGCACACAATCGCAAATATATGCACGCTTATCAGACAACAAAACAATAATGCACAAGAACGTAAACATTTCAGCTCTGCCAAAAGCTTTTTTCCACGACACACCGGACCAGTAGAGATAACACCATTAAGGATATAACAACAACACAGCCGATGAAAACAACTCCATACTCTGAAACATATTAAAAGAAATCAATGTTTATGAGCACGTGGATTTTGATTCTCTTCAATAAGCGTGTTTGCACGCTGCGTAAATTACCGTTAATGAGCTTCGCAAGTTCAACGCCGCAATTTATGTCAGATTTGGGAAGCTGAGAATGGATTCTTCCAATTAAGGAATAACACTCATTTCCGATACTATTTTTGCTCGTATCTTATGCCCAATCGAGTTATAGGAATGCAATAAATTGTCTAGTTCAGTGTATGTTTCATAGTATATAACCGAGCCATCACGTCGTTTAGAATTCGATTTAAAAGCTTTTTTCACAGTAATTCGATTGATATTATTTTCAGTTGATGCATTTTAATACCTTCATCGCATACTACAAAAATTACAATACCATGCGGATCAAATTATGTTTTTGTTTTCCAATGTTATAATTATTAAATAGCTAGAATGTGTAAATCTGTATTTCAAATCTGTATTTTATATCTGTATTTTATAACAAAAATATTAAACCGATCAAGCGAAGGATTTTTTCCCTTTATACGCTTCTACAAATATTTATCTGGTATAGCAGTAACTTATAGAAAATTCTTATCATTACATACTCTGATAAGAATTTTCTAAAAAAGCTAGAAAGATTTAAAAAGTACTTAGAGATCAAAGTGTTAGCCGATTATTAATTTGATCTGTTATCAGGTTAAAAAATTTAATAAGCTGTAAGTATATGTATCCTCTATATGTTCCATGAAAGCATATTTTATCATTTTCAGTGTTTTATAACTATGGCCTTTCTAGTTTACCACAGCATCACATATTGCTCATCGATGAATTCCAAAGTAGAAAATAGTGAAGTGTTGAAATTAATAAACACGCACACTTATAAGAAGTCTTTTTAAGTGAATCAATTTCACTTAATTTTCCAAATGGTCATAAGGTTATGAAAACAATAAAAAATGTTGTTCAAATCATCTCTTCACACTTCTTAACGGACGTCATATACGACATCTAATTATTTCTAAAGTACTCAAGAGAAATTGCTAACATTATGAAAGTGAAATCGCAAAATAATCTGTTACGATATTTCTTATGCAGTAAAAAATGAAACTAGAAAGAAAAATCTGTATGAAATATGTTTTCATGTTTCGATAACATTTATTTCAAGATAATCCAAACCAAATCTATGTAAGTTTAAATAAAAGTAAAATCATTTAAATAAAATTTAACGTATAGAAAATATGAAAAAATATAATGAGATTGTTAATATAATATATTTATACTCATGATATCTGGATATATTTGTTTATATTGTTTTGCAATAATATTAAATGGGGATCTAGTATTTATTTATTTTGAAAAATATTTGATTTTTAAATATTAAAAATAATGAAATTTACCTTTAAAATGGTATCTTTCCCAAAAATAAAGAAACAATAGTTCAGTCGCCTGCGAGCAAAATACTAAGACTGCTTTGTTTAGTAGTGTTATCTCATTTTCTTGTCTCGATAAGAAGTGTCCGATAGTGAAATAGAATTTCCATGCGATGCACGCACAATTTCTTTGACTATGATGACTCTTCAAAGTGACAGTATGCGATGTTACGATACTTTGTATGATATTATATATTTTATTATAATTTTAACATTACCATCAACCTGAAAAATATAAAAGTATTCTATAAAATTGTACTTATTTAAATTTAAAGGGATAAGTGATACATCACTATTGCAAAAAAGTATTACTTATCATTAATCTTTTATACCTCATGGTAATTTTGTTCAAATAATATAATATTCATAATGTAATATCATTAATGTTATATTTGTAGCCTGACAGATCTTGATAAATAAGTAAATAATAATTAATTTTGCTACAATTGCAGTAACTAACAATAAAAATATTTTTTGCATATAAATATCAACGAATGTAAGTCAGAACTATTCAAAAATTAAATATTCGACACAGAATCGCGGTGTCACTTTAATAACACTGAAATATGAAGTGTTATTAATGCAAAAACTTATTTCTGAAATATTCTTTCATAGAAACGAAACGTGCATGATAGATTGTTTGACTTTTTGACAGCATTACGTATTTCGTATTCTGTGTACCCAGTACATAAACTTGTTTTTCGAACGTATTTTTATGCATAACTAAATGTGATTCACATACTACGTACCTTTGTGTACACGAATCTCCAAAAAATGTTTTTTTCCATCTAATTCAATATGAGTAATTCGTCATTTTCAACGATGATGCACCTCTACTACGCATCTTACATATTTATGTACATAAGACTGACGGAAATTATGTTCTTTGTGAAACAAAATTGGAGAAAAATTGCGAAACAAATGTCTCTAAATGTCTTGAAATTATTTAAACATTTCTAAGAGTTGAGTTTTATAAAATGTCAGATTTCGTGATTTAACTTCAAATTAAAATGGAACGAATAACTGATCAGTGAGTGAAGAAATATGAAAAGAATGAATGTTGTATTTAAAAAATTATTGACTTGATGATTAACTTGACTGAAAGCTTTGAAATATTATCTTGACTTTAAATGTTTTAGAAGTACAAACTACATTTTGTAAAAGCAACCAGTCAAATAAGTCAAAAAAGGTCCATTTATTCAAATAAGTGAATATGCACTTAAAATACGTGCATATTCACTTATTTTTAAGTGTATATGCACTTTCGCTTAGAACAAGTGCACAATAAATTCTTAAAATTTAATGTGCATTGCATAAGTTGTGTGAACAAACGGCTTTCAACATACGTCCTAAAATGTGATTATGAATTAAGGTTTGCCTGAGGGTCCTGCTGTTTGATGAATCAATATTACATTTCTTTCGTAGGAGTGTTTTTCGGAACAACCTAATTCAATATTTTGCATTCCTTAGCAGAATATTTAATACAATGTTTTCGGGAACATTTCCAAAGATATATACAAGACTGGATGGAGCCATCGACATCATGTAGTAATTTATTTTTAAAACGACGTTTGTTCCTCGCGGAATTAATGCAACTTCTTCACCGACTCTTTGACTTGGAATTAGTTTTTTTCTCCTTGTAAATAAAAATCGCAAATTGATATGAACGTTTCTTTTAATTTATGCAAATTTTACACGTGTGATTTCAACTGAATCATATAATTGTTGTATCGAATAGGTTACACAATTGCATTAAAAATTTAAGACGACTCACGGTACTTACTAATTAGTCTACATTAACAGCAAAAACTTCATTCAATGATGAAAACATCTTTACGCGTGTTGCTGTGAAAAGGTGCAATAAAACATGAGAATCTATTAATATAAAAGACAAAAGCAAAAACTACCTAACGTCGTCATACGAGTCACTTTGTCAATGTTTTTATTACATCAAACAGGTCCAAAGCAAGTTCTTTTTAATGGAAATGTTAGTATTTTATAGTTTAACTATCATGTTAACGCTGATTCGAATGTGCCGTATGTGAATAATCATAATCAGATTTTCAAATCAAATATATCTAAACCTAAAATTAATTGAATGTCGTCTCTTTTTCAATACGCTTTTAAGATTTTAATATTTATGAGACAAAAAAAGTAGACTACAAAAACTAAATAATCGAGAACAAACGTCGCGATTTCAAAGTGTCGGTCAAATGATTAATGAGTCGGAGGTTCAGGATTTAACAAGAATATAGCGGAACGTTTAAATTCCGAAAATAAGACGGGATAACGATCTTTTTGCCCCCACGACGAGCTATGATAAATGCGTTTGCATCTTCATCAAATGAATACCCTTGAATGATCGCTCGGATTAACAGTTAGATTTCACTTTTCGCAACGCGTTCTGCCGATCTTTCCAAGCGCCAAACAAAGGCCCAAGTTGCTTCTCTTCGAACAACGTTTCTCACGAATTGCAATAAATATAAAATATTCAACAACCCACTTCACGAACCATTCATAACGACTTCTATTTTTAGACCCCAGGGTTAAGTAAACTGCATCGTGTGACATGAAATTAATGCAAACTATATGACAGAAACCGGTAATAAGTAGCTGCGAAACCGACTTTTCGACTATCAAACGACCAATCGCTGTCAATTGCGGGAAACTGTACGACAAACGTCGCCCAATACCTCTGATTAGCGCCATTTACCTCTACCGGCGACCTCGCGAAATGATACCTTTTCGCGTGTCGCGATAAACGGCTCTAATTGCTCAAACTCGTACAATCGCGTTATTGACCGCAAATGCGATTTCATAACCATCTTTAATGACCGTGCATCGTTTTACATAATTGCGAGCGATTGAACGAGCGAACTTTTACTTACTCCTCGCAGCCACGGCATTGACCTTGGCACTGTCCTCGGAATACACCGAAGTCGTGGACGCTCTTACGAACGGCGGTGCGTTCAATTTTAATTTCGTGTACAGATTCGCCGGCTGGAAGTGGGCTAGGCTGTCGAATCGCGGGACCCCCGGCGAGAAAACGGGCGACCTGGCCGTCGCCGACTCGTATGACGGCGGGTCGTCGCCGTCGCCGACAAAAAGCGTCGTCTCAGGACAAGGCTCGGGCAGACCGGCGCTCTCGCAATCAACGTTTCTTGCTCCTGCGTTCCACTGGCCCTGCAACTTCGTTCTTGCAGTCGTCGCCGCCGATACCTTGGCGTCCTCCATATCTGCAATTCGTTAGCAACAACAGTCACCACGATTCGATCACGCCCGAGATTGCGCCCGATAATCGGACCGCGCCGATATTCGGCCATCGTTATCGGCGCAATCGCCGATCGCGACAAAAAACAGCGACAATGAACGATCGATCGGTTTCGTAACAAAATTCGTACCTGCGGCACATAAGCGTGCGCCAATTTTCGCTCCTCAGCTGCGGCGTTACTCAACCGTATCACCGTCACTTTTCGCGCTTGCGAAAGATTTTTGTAACTTCACGAATCGGCGCGAATCGGTTTAGCGAGAACGCGCTCGTCAGACTACTCGCCGAGTCTGCCACGGACGACGGCGTTCTGTTAAATAAACAAAGTTTTTGTCTCGCGACAGGCCAAGTGGTCGGCATGTCCTACGGCTCGTACCGAGCGCCGATGAGAAACTGGCGTGAGTCGTGAGTACGTCACGTTCGTGACCTGACTCGCAGGCTGCTGTAAACAGTGGATGGAGACACATTCGAATCGAAGGTAATAGTGGTATGGTAATCAAACGGTGGGCACCTACCGACCGTTTGCGGAGCAAATCTGACGTTTCGCGAAGATGCATCGCGTGAAAGTCTTGCAGTGTTTTTGGGGGTTTCCACTGCGGTTTAGTGGAAATGCGAGGGGGAAGTTGGTGTATCTGGATGACAGTCGGGAAGGAGTTATTGTTTGACTGCAACAAAAGACGACAAATTCATTATCCGGGGTAAAGTGCGCGGACAAAAGGTGTGATACGTGCTCGGCGTACTGGTGGCTCTGCGTAATATGGTGGCTGATGGATTCGCGCTCAAGTTAAATAAATAATTCAGGAATGATTGGCTGATATTTTTATGGGAATCATGGAGAGTTTAGCAATGCGCGGGTTAGGAGTCAGCGATTATGTGCGGATGGAATTGTCGGTTAAGTCACGTTTTGATGTAAATGTAAACGCGCGGTAATAAAGATCTTAATGCATTTAGAAAATAAGGTAACAATGAAACAGGAACTGTTAGACCTGTCTAGTCTATCAGCTTTGCTGACATCGATATTGAACAGTACCGGCTAAGCTGGTGTAGTGTTAGTGTCATAGTGTAAGTCTGATTTAATTAACAAGTCCCTCTTCTGTGTGCTAATGAATTATTTGTCTCGATGATTGTTTAATTCATTGCTTATAAATGGCGATACGTATGATGATGAGTCTTGATTAATTTCACAAAAAGTTTATGGATTAACAAGAAGCTAAAATATGATCTGAAATGTTTAACGGGTCGTTGCAATATAATCAGAGGATGATTCATTTCTGATTACAAGAGGCAATTAATTAAATATATGTTGAGATAAAAAGATCTGCAGGCAAGGATTTATTATATTTTAAATACCATTGGGTCAGGGACGGTAATGCGGTATCCTTGAAGGAATCAACATGATATTTTTTGTAACAGTGTCCCTATAATATTATATTGGAGTTATAAGAATGTATAAGTGAAATACATGCTCCTGATAAAAATAAACCGGAATAGTTTATGTGCACTTAGTTTGAGAAACAGAAAAATCGGTTACTTCGTAATGATCTCAAGTTCGAGCGCAAAGTAATGCAGTGAATTTCATTTCCAAACAACTTACCCTTCCAGTAAAACTTGAGTATGGCAAAACTCAGTTGCAAGAAATGTTCATCGTAAATTCGAAGCATCTCGGTACGCACTAATCTCGTCTCTGTAGTTACGAAATGGCAGTGATCTTTACGCACCTCTAAAGTACGTTTTACGCGATCGTCGTGCTACATCTTTAACAACTTTTCGAATTTATAAAAATCGTTTCGATGATTTATACCTCATATGTTTCATAATAATAATAATAGTAATAATGAGAGAACAAACTCGATGACATTTCGTAAATATTGTCCAAAATTAGCATATTTGGTTACCATATTAAAATTCATACTATGATATAGTGCACTATCAAAATTAATTTCCATACATGATTAAACTTGCTAAAGTTATAAACCGTTATTGCTAACAGATATTGTAGCAAATCGATTGAAAAGTCACCGAAAAGCACCGCTGATAAACTAGCTCAAATATGTCGTTTTTTATGTAGTTTTTGCACCTCATGCTTAATTCATAAAAAGAATAAGAAACAGTTGAGCAATTCTCGGCGCTGAACTGCCTTCGTACAAATATTATGAATTCCCTCATATCATATCAAAATGACTTCGGTCACTCTTATTTAATTACTCCACATTGATTACATGGTTACGACAGTAAACGAGTTCATTCTGCGCTGAGTATTGCAAAGCGCAGCAAAGCGTACGTAGAATTTATGTGCAAAAGTTGCAAAACAACTACAGCCGTGAGTTTACAAAGTTTGTTGCTGAAAAAGTGTGCCCATTTGAAATGTCCCGTCTCTTGATACAAAGCAGTAGATATTATAGTGACGGTCACCGTGCATAGGTATTACAGTTGCATCGTTATCCTAAAATAAATGGACTTTTAAATTGCACTCCGCACACTCAGTTGCCACCACCTGTAGTCGAGTTGCAATTGTTGCCGATAACGTTACGGCCATGACAAATTCGCGCCATTATTATACTACTTATACTACTATGTTTCAATGGTCCCTTTTCGTAATTACGCGTAAGAAATCACTGCCGCTTTACTTTCTCTTCAGAAAACAAAAGATTACCAACTTAATCTCAGTATTCGAAATGTGAACATTTTCCAGGATTCAATTTCGTTGGTGCATTAGATCACCGGTCAAATAAGATGACACCGAAGAATCATCTTAAGATCGTGTGGATGGAGCCCAGAACTAACATTGACGTTACATTTACACACAATTCGGCGTGTCTTCGAGACAGCTTGCATCATTGCCGTACACCATGTAAATTAGTCGCACTCTGATTCAAAATATGCATGACGTTTCGGTGTGCTGACACAGCCGGGCACGGTGCCTATATTGCAATTTGCGACAGAAGTTCAGAACACTCGGTGGTCGATCGCCGCTAATTTAGATGCATGGATTTTCGGTTTCAAAATGTTCACGGCTTCATATTCGTGGCGCCCTTTTTGTATTCATAATTCATACTTTTCAACTACTTAAGCCAGCCTAAGAATAATAGTAGTGTCTGCTGTAATATGTAAATTGGCGTTTTGCATTTGGTAGGAGATCTGTGTAATGCTAAATTCGATGCGAAGTGTAATATCAGATTTCGAAAACGTCGCATACCGGTCTAATCTGGCTTGTATTACACTATAAATTGGTAGTGTAAAAAACACGAAATATTGAGTTATATATTATGTAAAATTACATGAAAACTGTAATTTTACTTGAAAATCACGTAAAATTGTATGAAGACAGTTATTTTATACACAAAATTAGGTGAAAACTGTAATTTTCCGTGAAAATGACGTCAAATTATGTTAAATCGCAACATTTTACGAAATATAAACTGTCGAACAAAAGAACTGTCGAATTCTAGCGGCGATCGACT
>JABFPB010007623.1:0-10842 GCA_022817645.1 Ceratoteleas bidentatus | reverse complement strand
GAAAAGGGACATACATGCTTCATATGTCACCGTTACCGTTCAGTATGGGAATTTCTTTCTATACTAGTTTCTCCGTGCACAAGGCAGAACATTCGATTTCTCACTCGTTCCTTCCAGAACTCGGAAGTTCACTCGTTTCGAAATACGAATTTTCCTCCCTAGTGGTGAAATGTACTATTTCGTCCCTCAATTCTAGGCAATAAAACAGGATCTTCATTTTGCAATATCTACCTCAAAGAGTAAAATTATGTTTTACTCTCTTGGTGCATATCATGTTATAAATAACAATAAATATATATACTTTTAGTAATGCCGAAAATGTTCCTATTATCGCAAGAGGATTTATTACGGGAGAGAATTTCGTAGTTTCTATTAAATACTTTGCGTTTTCTCTCGAAATGAATATTGTTGTGTTAATACAAATAACTCAACTTACGAAGTTTTGGTCTCTTTGAGCAATCAATTCCAAACGGCAAGTCGCACTTTTCGTGCTGAGGACTGAAGTCGTTAAACACCAGTCCATCCGGGCACAACTTCTCGGTTATTTTGCCATCGCGACAGTCGTAATATTTGTCGCATTGTTCTGCGTCCGGGAAATACCCATTTGGTTCCGGACACTGATCAGAAATTTCATCTTCGTATTCCACGTCTTCGGCAACTACCGGTTTCTTCACACCCGCAGCCTTTCTGCGATTCTGCTCTGCCGCTTCTTGCTTCCTACTCAGAGCGCTGACCGCGACTGAAATGCAAAAATATTGCATCCACTGTATATCATTTGCCGCCTGTTTTCCAAACGAAATGGCATATCTTACTATTCATTTTACATTAATTGACGCATTAATGCATTACTCAACAAAACTGGCGAGACTCATAAAGCCAGCATACAAATGCCAATATCCCTTGCTCCCCGACATTCCGAATTGCTTCCACTGACATTCATAAATATTTATTCAATCCACACGATTTTATTAAACTAATATCCAAACGGTTTCCATATTCAATTAATCTACGTTTCGTACTATACAAAATAATATAAGATTATATATAAGCTTCCATCTGTGATGGGAAAATATCTTTCAGTATAAGTTGGTAAAAATAATTTCTTTAACCATACGATTTACTAATATTTTATTCGGATTTGCAACGTATGATATATAAAGATCAGTTGAATAGCAAAGGTTAAAGAGAAATCTCAAAAATGAGTCTTTGAAACAATTTTTTTCATTTTGACGTATTATACTAACAAAGAAGAAGAAAAGATTTACTGCGAAGTAAAGGTCAATAAAAAATGTCTAGAGATAAAACTTTCTTTTCTAGAATTTCTGAAGTTTAATTTCCCATGCCTACTTCTTTCTCCAATGTTTATAGGTATTAACCAATTGTTATTCCTGTTATTTGCCGTCAGAGGAAAAGCTAATCTAAAGTCAACAGTGCTCGTCTTCTTTGCCCGTTATGTCATCTCTGTCGACAAAACACTTTTACTCTCGGTCCATTCCGGCAAAAAACAATAGGAAAATCGTGACTCGAAAGTGCACGAAGCGCCGCTCTCAAGGCAACGCTGGGCGTCCCTGGACGACGAACGCCGGGCGACCTCGTAAACAGAAGAAAGCGAGAAAGTATCGGGGTAGGGATGGCGCTGAAACATCGTTTGTACATTAACCAGTATTGCTTTCCACTTTTCTGCAGCGTGGCGATAAAATTTTTTTCGGTGATTCGCCCGAACATTTCTTTTGCCCAAGTCGGGCAGTTTCAAACCCGAAACTTGTCGCCCAGAATCAACGGGTTATGACAAGTGATGAGATCGCACGCGCGCACAATTCCTCACTTACCCAAGCAGATCGCGAGACAAAGGATTTCCGGCTTCATGATACCGCCGGCGGTGGTTGGTGGGGGCGGAGAGTTTCTGATTAGCCCGCGCTAGACACAGTTTTCAGCAACGCGCAGCAATTGGCCAGCAATTCAGGTTGATGACTAGAGACTACTGGGACTTGACTGGTGCCTCGTGGGCCTTATATGCCTCCCCACTTTGATGCCGAGTTACAACACCTAACACTGTGTCTCGGCGATTCCGAAGAAGGCTCCTCTTCTGCATGTGCCAGCGAAGAGATAGCGCAAGCAGTGTCATCGGGCCACAGAGCGTCAACTAACTCTCCAGCATGCGGTCTGGTACCCCGCGACCGGACACCCCACGACGGCCCGATATCTGGTTATTTATAGAAAGACGATCCTCGAATTCCAAATTGCAGTCGGCGAAAAACGCGCGCGCTCATGCAAACAGCTACACGACCAAATTCCTGTTTTGAAATATGGTAATTCACGGGTCCTTTGTTTTTATCCTCGGACAGGTTTTGGCGATGGTTTATATCACTGCGAGGAATTTTGCATGCGGGCTTGAGAAGCGATGCAAGGCAGACTATTAGTGGATGTGAATCTTATCTTGCTGTTTATACATGAAAATGAAATGAACAGCGGAACAAGTTTATCTGAGATTTATTTATCTTGGAATTTTCTTGCGGGATACATGTAGAGATATATCTGGAAAACGTTTTATTTTTTTAAAGAAAATTAGAAAAAACATTCAAACAGTATTCCTTGACATATGACTCACCAAGAAATATTTCCATAAATTACTTTCGTCCGAGTTTCTAATGGTAAACACTTAACTAAGACATTTCTCTCAAAAACCCATTTTCCGATCGAATCAATTACAAGGGTACTAACGTATTCACTGCTTTCTCAGTTTAATGTAAATCAAAATCCCCGATAGACCGTAAAGCATAATATACAAATACTAGACAGACTTTAGTTATATTAAAAAAATGATAAATGAAGGTATGAGATGAAGGTACATTACGCTTTAAAAATGTTGTTTTCTGTATCTAGACTCTGAAAAAATGAAAAAAAACATTACACAAAAAAATTAGATAGGTCTTTAAAATTAAAAATTAAAAAAACTACCGTAGATGTGGTTGAAGTCGGACAGTTTTATTAAGTCGGACATATGTGATTTTATTCGTATTTTCTGTTTGCGTTTAGCACAGGTCTAGAATTTACTGATGATATTGTATTCATAGATTATTATTTGCTCGACCCATGTGCGGTTATAATAAGTCGAAAATCGACGTTCCTCGCCGATGTTTCTGAACAACGTAATTTGTAATGTAAATTAATTAGTCATAATTACTTGATGATCTTACTATATATTGATATAATTAAATAAATATATATGTTCAAAATATATATATATACACTAAGAAAACTAAATGGTACCACCTAAGTGGTAAAAGTGCAAAGTGGTAAAAATTTACCATTTGAAGTTGTACCTATGTCGTGCCACATAGCTGCACTGTGTTTCGCACGTTTAAAAATAAATATATTTGTCATTACAACTAATGTTCAATTAATTTTCATACAAAAATATGAGAAAAATACAAACAATGTCGTGGGGTATTGGTTTATTGGTTGACAAAAATGTAACCTACAAAGATCGATGTATCAAAATAAATCTCTTACTACTTGAAGTGGTGCACTTTTACCACTTGAGGGTTACCGTTTTCACCATTTGACAAATAGTATGCCTTACCACTTGAAACTGTATTTCGTACCAAGTTAGTTTTCTCAGTGTATTACATGTAGACTTCATTTCAAATCTGACGTTAAAAAAGGAAAAATTCCCTATAGACAATGGGGAATCCAATATGTCTATATTTTTGCGTTTTCAACATTGCAAAAAGTAATTTCTCGCGTAATAAAAATGCTTGACAATGTCGGACTGAAGTCGGATTCTGAAGTAGAAATGATGATGGCAGTCAACGTTGTTACGACGTCTTCTGAGGAACGCCGGTGATTCACAGTCGTTCCGACATCGAAACGACTGTATCATCGTTAAAACGGCGACAATTTCTGCCTGAGAATTATAAAAAGAAGGTCGAATATAATATTATTATAATAGGAACGAAGAAATTTGTATCACATCCCTAGTAAAAATGAAACATATATGGCCCGTATATTATTATTATTATTATTATTATTAGGATACAGCGAACAGGCAGGAAAACCTGGTGTGGTTCGCGATACATTAAAAAAACATAGTGCATTTTCGCGTCTGATGTGTTGGTAGTAAATATGGTGACATAGCAACCGAAGAAAAAAAAAACGTTGATTAAATATTCACAAATATTCGGTCGATATGTGCTAATTCTCAATGGTAACATTTTGTACAGTTTTTTTTTGTTTTTACAATATTTACATTATTTACAATTACATTTCTGGCTATATACACATTGGAAGTTTATTTAGAGAATAAAGTTGGATCACATCGTATATCCTCGTTATACAGGTTATAGATGGCTGGACTACAGCTGGGCTCGATGGCAATCATTCCGATGTTTGGGTTGTTAAGTAATGGTCCAGTTGTCTCTTGAATCTGAATATCGACGGTGCGTCAACCACATCGCTAGGTAGTCTGTTCCACGGATCCACCACTCTGTTAAAGAGTATGTGCTTGTATGGATTAAGCACAAATATGTCTTTGCAAAGCTTATAACTGTGGCTTCTAAGTTGGGGATTGCTGTTCATTTTAAATAGAGATTGCAATTCTGTGTAGTTATAAAGGCCTCTCAATATTTTATAAGTTTCTATCAGGTCTCCGCGTGCAATACGTTGTTCGGCAGTCGGTAGCTGGAGGATTGACATTCTTTCAGTGTAAGGGCGATGATGGAGGGTACTAACATACTTCGAGGATTTCCTCAGGACACTTTCAAGGATAGTTATATCTCCTGCGAAGTATGGGGCCCAAATACAGTGACCGAATTCAATTTTTGGTCTAATGTAGGCAATATAAATTTTACGAAAAAGCTCTGGGGTAAGGTGTTTGAAAGATTTCCTGACTAGGTATGCTGTAATATGGGCCTTTTTGGTAATATGTCTTATGTGGGTGTTCCATTTAAGATCTTCTGTAATAATAATGCCAAGGTCGGATTGTTGATAAACTCGAGGTATGGTTTGGTTATTCAAAGTGTACTGTAGTCCCGGGTTTCTCCTTCCCATATGTAGTACAGCACATTTCTGTGGATTCAAAGTCAGAAGCCAGTCTGTGGATCACTGGGACAGCCTATCAAGATCAGCCTGAAGATTGTCTGTAGTGGGGTTGCCGTAGCATTTCGCGTCTTCGGCAAACCATTCATTCGGAGAGGCCAACACACAGCAGAGGTCGGAGATGTACAGTGTAAAGAGTAGGGGTCCAAGGACTGATCCCTGTGGGACTCCACTCGTGACCGTCCGTTCCGTTGACAGATGTTCATTGGCCCTGACTTTGGGACTGCGATTTTCCAGGAAGGCGGCGATCCAGCGAAGAAGATTCCCACGAAGACCGAGGTGTTCCAGTTTGTGTAGAAGACGCTTATGAGGTACCCGGTCAAAAGCCTTCTCGAAGTCGAGATAGATCACGTCTGTTGGCTTGCCAGCATCGTGGCTTTTGGTCCAATCGTTTAGACATTTCAGGAGGTTTGTGTTAATAGACCTTCCAGGCAGAAAACCATGTTGGTTGGGCGGGAAGATGTTGTGGTCAAAGCAAAAATCGACAATAGCCGAAGCAATAATCTTCTCCATGATTTTCAGGAGGGGGGAAGTCAGAGATATGGGACGATAATTAGAGGCTAAAGTCCTGTCTCCTTTCTTGTATATTGGGATGACTATGGCCTTGCGCCAGTCATGTGGCAGGGACCCTTGTAGCATGGAACGCTGGAAAATCTCGGCTAGAATGTTGCTAATGGGAGATGCACAATTTTTTACCAAGACTGGGTGTATCTCGTCCGGCCCTACGGACGAGTGCTCATTTATAGTCAGCAAGTGTTTGAGAACCACGTCAGGCGAAAAGTGAACTTCACTCAGGTCCCAAGCCGTACGACGTAGATCAATATCAGGCATCGGACCAGGATCCTCTTCCACGTACACGCTACAATATTGATTGGCAAGAATTTCTGGGATCTGTGTCGGATCTGAGACTAGTGTGCCATCTGAAGTCTGCAGAATACTCGGAGGAGCTGCTTTCGAAGTCAATTGGGATCCAATGTACTTGTAAAAGTTTTTGGGACTAGAAATGATGAGATCTTCCTCAAATATCGAACGTTGTCTGTCAATAGCAGTATTGATATTGTTTCTCAGCTTCTTATATTCCGCGAACAAGGTGGTATCATTTGGGGCCTTCCTGTGCTTAACCCATAAATTCTTCTTCCGCTCGATGAGACGGATGATGTCTGGTTTCATCCAGGGCTTGACTGAGATAACTTTTTTCCGAGGGCTTCGGACTGGTATCTCTTGTTCTATTGTGGTGGTCAGTATAGTTTTAAAATCGTTCCAGAGGTCAGAAGCTGTAGATGTGGAACTTATCAGTTCATTGGAGTGCTGTTGGAGAGTTTGATAGATGATATCCTGGAAGTTGGGTTGTTATGTGAAGCTGCGTGTGATCTGACTTGCCTAATGGGGTAAGGTAGGCTGTTTTCGCGACTAGATTATCCGTGTTAGTTAGAATTAGATCAAGAGTGGACGCTCGTTGTTCTTCCCTGTAACGTGTGGGTTCTGTAACCAATTGTTATAGGTTAGATGTATTGTAAAAGGAAAGAAACTCTCTTTCTTGCAGGGAGGTACCATGGTCGGTTAGGGTATTCCAGTCAATGCCTGGATAGTTGAGGTCACCGACTACTAGGAGGTTGGGTTCGTTTGAAGCTTGGTGCAAGGCCCTAACGATGTCATCGTTCCGTCTAACAGAGGTGTTTGGGGCACGGTAGATCGCTCCAAGTAAAATAGCAGTATGGCCAATCGTAATGGCTAGCCATACTGATTCGTCCTCTTCATCGTCAGAGTTGAGAGTCGAGTGTGGTTTAGCGTAGATTTTTGGAATGTCCATGTGGTCTTTACTGACATATACAACCACACCCCCTCCCCTCTTGGATAATCTGTCTTTCCGAAATATCTCGTACCCATCCAAGTAAATTGAGGAATTAGGAATGAACGGATTAAGCCACATTTCTGATATGACAATAATGTGGGGTTTATATTGGGCTATTTCTATAGAAAATTCGGAGAACTTTGGTAATAAGGATCCAGCATTAGTGTAATATGTACGGAGAGTGATCAGTTTTTTGAACGGCTATTTTTTCTCAGGTGAGATTTGACAATGGAGGGTTTGCCTTTGACGAGTCTAATGGTTAGGTCTCTCTCACCTGCCTCTTGCCTGGCAAGAAGTTCAGCTCTGGTATTCTTTAGTGTGGTGCTTTGAAGAGGGGTGAGGTCGTGTTTGATGGAGACCCCTTCAGTGAGTTTATGAGCCTCCCTCAAAATGGCTGTCGCCTCCTCTCTGGTTGCCAACACTAGTTTTAGAGGCCGTGTTTTCTCCGGGTTCAACTTGCCCAGTCGATAAAACCGGTAGACGTTCAAGTCAAGTCCTAACGTGGTGAGAATGGTATTTATGGCCGACAAATCAAGCTGCTTGCGGGTCTCATTATCAGGTCCCATAGGTTCACGGAGGTTGAAGACGATGACGTTGTTCTCACGCGAGCGACGGTCATCCATTTCTGCAATGATGTCTTCTGAGTTTCCTGCTGAAATCGACGCTTGCATCTTTTCATCGAATTCCCGTCTAAGATTGTCTGAAATTGTCGAAAGAATATTTATATTAGGTGTCGATTAATTCCAAAAAACAAATTCTGGTCACAGAGGGCTCATATTTTGAAAAACATAGAGGACACCAAACCAAACCATTAAATCCGAATTCATTCAAAAAATGAAATTTTACTATATGAACAATTAATTTCGAGGAAAGAAGTTGATACTTATGGTAAAACAGATTTGAATATAAATTGACTATTATCATGATTACAGCACTTGTTATTACATATCCATATCATACAAACCTTTTACATGAAGAAACAGGTGTTTGTATAGCAATATATGAATCTCCGAGTTTTCACTCTTTTTTAGTATGATAAATTGGACTTAAGACCATACGGATCATGATTAAGTTTCCTCATATTATTTCAAGTAATAATTGAAAGTGACTTTGTTGAGAGAAAGACTAAATATTGAAAAAGTACAGTGGCACCAATGAGCTTACACGAGTGGTAGGACATATTGGATATTAAGGAAAGAGTAACAATATCAACATATACTTTCGTATCGAATATTTGCACTCAATACTATCTTACATTTGAAAAATTAATTTTGCATCAATGAGCTTACACAAGTCGTAAGACCTATTGTATATTAAGAGTAACAAGAGTAACAAGGCCATCATATACTTTTGTATCGAGTATTTCCACTGATAATTATCTTTCATTATCAAAATTAATGTTGCGCCAATGAGCTTACACGAGTGGCAACACATATTGGATATTAAGCAACGAGTAATAAGATCAAACTATACTTCTGTACCAAGTGTTTACCCTCACAATTATCTTACTTTTAAAACATGAATACTGTACCAATGAGCTTACACGAGTGGTAAGGTATTTGGGATATTAAGAAACGAGTAACAAGATAAAGATATTTTTTTTTACCGAGTATTTAGACTCACAATTATCTTATATTTACAAAATTAATATTACACCAATGCGCTTACACGAGTGGTAAGACATATTGGACATTAAGTAACAAGTAACAAGACCAACATATACTTGTGTACCCACAATTATCTTACAGCTATAAAATTAATGTTGCACCAATGCGCTTATACGAGAGGTAAGACATATTGGATATTGAACATTGAGTAACAAGGCCCACATATCCTTTTGTACCAAATATTTATATACGCAATTATCTTACATATACAAAATGAATGTTGCACCAATGCGCTTACACGAGAGGTAAGACATATTGGATATTGAACACTGAGTAACAAGGCCCATATAGATGTTTGTACGAAATATTTACATTCACAGTTATCTTACATTTACGAAATGATTGTTGCACCAATGCGCTTACACGAGAGGTAGGACATTAGATAATAAGGAATGAGTGACAAGGCCCAATATACGTTTGTACCAAATATTAACGTTCACAATTATCTTACATTAAAAAAAAAAAAAAATAATGTTGCACCAATGCGCTTACACGTGAGGTAAGACATGTTGGAGATTACGCAATAAGTAACATGCTCAAATGCTTTTCTGCTTGAACAAACTGAAAGTAACCAATGAGCTACCATAAGAGGTAAGATATTGGATATTGACCGTTGATTAATACACCCAACAAATAACTTATTTCTAAATATTAATATATATTATTTTATTTTTACAAACTGCAATTTTTTAAATAAACCAATGAACTTACACAAGAGGTAGGACACATTAGTTAAGAATTACACGAGAGGTATCTCATATAATCAACAAATATAGTTTTATCCTAGTAGAACTCTAGCATCATAGCACTAGCAAAACGAATACTTTATATATATTGTACCTAATGAGCTTACATGAAAGGAAAGCCAAAGTAGATATAATTAATGAATATCGTGATCGCAAATTATGTTATAATTCAAATAACATTTTAAAGTTGTTTTTAAGTATATTATATACACTCTTAGATACGTCAGATTGCAACAAGTTGCTTCAGATTATTACAAATAGAAATCCGTTTTAATACATTTCGAATCGTCCACATGTGTTATTAAGTGGTTTCAGTTTGACCTAACCACATATCTTCTTGTGACAAGAGGCATAGCTTTGGGATAAATGGATTTGGCCAAAATGTTGGTGTTCTTCTGCTAAGAATAAAACGTCTAATAGTGTAAATGAGAGACTTTTGACGTATCAGAGATACGTTACAATTTACAATCGCTTGACAGAGGATGTAAGGTGTCATATAATACAGCAGCCGAAATAAATAAGCAGAAATGGCTGTTGAGAAATCGTTGAAAAAAAAATTTATATCGACTTAAACACTGCAATATTTTATAATTAGACATTCTATGTTCATTTAGAAAAGATTTATTTTGAAGAAAGATATTCTTGATACAATTCATAAGAGATAATGATACAAAGGGAATGATATATTTCCCTTGCATTTTATTTTCAGCTTTCTATAAATTTATAAGCAATATCTACTTACAATCAAGCTATGCTTTCTTGTAAATTTGATTAACCATGTTTTTAACAACATTATATCTACCCTTGGTCATTGTTTGTTTATTAACATATCATAATAGGTAATTGCCCCAATTACAATTACAGGGGTTAATTGCAAGATTCTATTCTATTTAATGATATACTATAATAAATTATTAAAAGTTCTACCAAACTCTTATCGGATATCGGGATATTCACAAGTCAATGAGCTATAAATAAAAAAAAAAAGTATATTTTGAATATAAACACATGAAATTGTTTACAATTAAATGAAAGTGTTAATTTTCATTTGGGTATGTGTGTAGATGTAACTATTGCAGTTATTGTCAACTAAATATGCAACGCAGTGCATTATGTTTAGATAAAGTAAAATAGGTATTTACTATTTGAAAACTATTGCTGAGAAGAAATACATATTTCCATACAGAATCTAAGTGGATTGTTTAAAATTTCTACTCTAAACAACTACATTGTATAATCTCGAGAACGAGGCGATGAAATATAATTGAACGATCAAACGAACTTACCTGTAAGTGATGTTCGATCGTAATTATATGAAGAAGCCTCGTTCGAAGAGATTATGTCCCACCCTAGTGATAATGATAATAAACATTAAAAAAAAAAAAGAAACATTTAAATATGTTATATTACCCCCCCCCCCGGGTTTGTTGGGGGGGGGTTGGGGTGTGGGGGGGTGGGGGGGGGGGTTGGGGGGGGGGGG
>JABFPB010007622.1:0-10843 GCA_022817645.1 Ceratoteleas bidentatus | reverse complement strand
TGAATGTTGCTTGGCAACTTGCCACGCGATTCAGCTGTTTAATGTTCTGTTGAAACTGTCACAATTGAAGGCTTGCCCTGACATCGGGCACGTTCAGTGCTCGGTGGAAGGCAGCGCGACTCGTGCTCATCAGAAGCCGAAGGCCACCGGAAGGTACTCGAGAAGCTACTACAGTCAAGGATCTTGGCGGCAGCGCGCGCAGCCGGCGACCTTTCCGCCCGCCAACACGGTTTCCGTGCAGGTCACAGCAGGCTCGAAGTTCGAGGTTCGATGTTTGAGGTTAAAAATTCGGGCGTTCGAGATCGAGGTTCAACGTTCGAGTTTCAAAATTTTATGTTCAATGTTCGAGGTTTGAAGTTTGAGGTTTAATGTTCGAGGTTAGAAGTCTGAAGTTGAAAGATCGACACGCGACCTTTAGAGTCAAAGTTCGAGGTTCGAGGATAAAGGTTCTAAGTTCGATGTTCAATGTTCAAGGATCCAAACTCTAATTTCGAAGATTAAGGTTCAAGGTCTGAATTTTTTTGCGGGGAAAATAAATTTCGGGAAAAAAGCGGGAGCTCCACGTCACCGGAGAGCTCCCGCTCTCCGGTGACGTGGGACTCTAACCACATTAAAATACCGCTGACGCTAGCGGATCGCTTCCGACGTTATTCCGTCGGCCAACGTCGACCAAAGCCGACCACAGTTGACCAAAGTCGGACAGCCTCGAACTGCGTCGGACAACATCAGACAGCAGTTCGAGGCTGTCAAAATTTTCAAATTTCTCAAAATTTTCAAAATTGTCAAATGTCTCAACATTTTCATAATTTTCATAATATCTTTAAATTTTCAAATTTCTTTAAATTTTTTAAATTTCTTTAAATGTTCAAAATTTCTTAAAATTTTCAAAATTTCTTAAATTTTTGTAACTAATTAAAATCTTTATTTTTCTAAAAATTTTCTAATTTTTCAACATACCTAATATTTTCAAAATTTTCAAAAGTCTAAAAATTTTTTAATTTCTCAAAATTTGTCAAAATTTTCCGAATTGTTAACATTTTCCCATTTCTCAAAATTTTCAAAATTTTCAAATTTTTCAAAATTATGAAAATTTTCAAATTTTTTATAATTTTTCAAAATTTTCCCATTACTCAAAATTTTCAAAAATTTCAAAATACTCGAAATTTAAAAAATTATCAACATTTTCAAAATTATCAATACGTTCAAAATTATCAACATTTTTTTAACTTTCAAATTTCTTAAAATTTCTTAAAATTTTCAAAATTCTCAAAACTTTCAACATTTTCAAAATTCTCAAAATTCAAAACATTGAAAATTCTCGAAATTTTCAAAAGTTTAAAATATTTTAATTCTCAACATTTTTTAAATGATCAAAATTTTCAACATTATCAAAATTTTCAAAATTCTAAAAATTGTGTTACCTTTCACATTTCTTACCATTAATTTTGTTATCTTACCATTTCTGATAAAGTTTTCACCGTCCCAAAGCAAAATTGTTCTGGGGCCGCTACATCATTGTTATAACACCCTTTAAAGATATTTTGAAAATTTGAAGAAATTGTGCAAATTTAAAGAAAGTTTGAAAATTATGACAATTTTGAGGAATTAAAAAATTTTGAAAATGTATAAATTTTAAAAACTTTGAGAATATAGAAAATATTGAAAATTTTAAGAAATTTTAAGAAATTTTGAGAATTTGGAACATTTTGAAATTTATTTAAATTGTGAGAATTTTGTTTTTTTATTTTGAAAATTTTGAAAAGATTTAGAAATGAGGATATTTTGTGAAATTTTGAAAATCTGTAAATTTTGATAATTTTTAAAATTTTAGAAATTTTGAGAAATTTTGAAAATTTAAAGAAATTTTGAAAATTTAAAGAAATTATGAAACTTTTCAGAAATTATGAAAATTATGAAAATGTAGACATTTGAAAAATTTGACAATTTTGACAATTTTGACAATTTTTAGAAATTTGAAAATTTTGACAATTATGCGGGCACCCGAAATAGTCGGGAGCCCGATGGCTGGTCAGGCTTGAAGAGGTTCGCACAATATCCGAGTCGGGCTCGGGAGCCCGAGAGCCCGAGCCCGACACGAGCCCGGGAGCCCGAGACCGACGCGAGCCTGAAAGTCCGAGTCCGACCCGAGCCCGAGCCTGACCCCGAGCCCGATCCGAGCCTGAGCGCCCGAGTCCGACCCGAGCCCGAGAGCCCGTGCCCGACCGAGCCCGAGACCGGTCTTTGTTCACTCTTAGAAATGTAATACTGTCACAGAAAGATTCATACTGTCAAAGCATGATGTTGTTTCTGTCAACCAGATTTAATTCTCTCACAGCATGTATCTTTCTTTGACAGTATGAATCTTGTTGTGACAGTATGGTACGATTTGATATTTTTAAGAGTGTTTAAGGTCTTAAAATTTTGTTTCAGACGTTCGACGTTTAGTTATTCAAATTTTATTTTTCCATGCAAGGAACATTTTAAGCCAATAAAAAAAATTTTGATTTTTTTCATTTTTTCATGGTGATCTACCCCCTTAAAGCAATTCAGCTGTGACAACCAAGTATTTGATTATCACAACAAAATCTTTTTGGTAACATTAGATCGGCTCATCGGGCTGGGTCGCCAACCAATAATTTGTTGCTATAACAAAATAATTTGGTTTGCTAAAAATTAACCAAATTATTTGGTTGTAACAACCACAATTTGTATGTAACAACCACAATTTCGTTGACTCGACCAAAAATGTTTACTCGTGCATAGCACCCCTGTTAAAATCCATTAGAAAACATTAGATACGTATAAAAAAACAATGTCAAAAACCGCATAGAAACCACCAGGATTTATTTCCAATTCATTCAGCTTTTCATCTTGTTCCTTCCTTTCCTCCGAATTTTCTTGTAGCACCTTCAGCTTTCCTACCTCTCTTTTTAACTCTTTTACCTCGTCCGCTAGCTCTCCCTATTTTCGTTACACCTCATATTCGAAGCTAACCTTGTTTCGAACTATGCCGTGTAGGGTCTACTGACACTTGGTAAGGTGCCTGGATTATGTACTCCAACCCGACCTTGTCGCCGCCGCTTTCGTTGCGACCGCCGTATTCTTCTTTGTCGCCATGTCGAACCTCAAAACGCGCTCGCCGACTCGATTCAACTCCTCTGCCTTAGGACTGCTCTCTGCGCCCAAATTTTCAACTCCTCTGCCTTAGGACTGCTCTCTGCGCAGGACTCGCACCCTGCACCCTATCGCTTACACGGTAAAAATTTGTCCAGCACTGACTACTTTCCGGCTGAGTACTCAGTGGTGTCCAGCATCAAGAACTCCTTAGAACAGCAACCACTGCTGCCCGGAAAGTACACAGTAGCGTCCTGGAGAGCTCTCACTTCTGTCTGGGACAGTAATTACTGCCCAGAAGAGTAATCAGTGATCTCCGGAAAGTACTTAGTACTGTCCAGAAGGCACTGGCTACTACGCACGGACTCAGGACGGGCTCGGGCTGTCGAGCTCGGGTCGGGATCGGGTCGGGCTCGGGTCGGGATCGGGTCGGGCTCGGGTCGGGATCGGGTCGGGCTCGGGTCGGACTCTCGGGCTCGGGTCGGGCTCTCGGGCTCGGGCTCGGGTCGGGCTCTCGGACTCTCGGGCACGGGTCGGGCTCTCGGGCTCGGGTCGGGCTCTCGGGCACTCGCACCCGACTCGGTCTGGCGGATCGGGTTTCGATAAAGCTCTAGTCCGACCGATACACGTGCCCAAAAAACCCGAAGACATAGTAATATCTGGCCTATCTTATCCTATTAATCTGACCGTCGTTCTCTCACCGTCTTATCCAGCCGTTACCCGATCGTTATCCGACCATCACCCGACCGTTTTTAGACCGTTATTCGACCGTTATCCAATCATTATCCGATCGTTATCTGAGCGTTACCCGAGCGTTATCTGATCGTTATCCGAACCTTATGCAACCCTTATCTGAACCTTATCCGCCCGTTATCCGCTCGTTCTCCGCGCATTATTCGCCTATTACTATCTGCCCCTTATCCGTTCCTAATCCGACACTAATCCGTCCCTTATTCGACCGTTATCAGACCCTTACCCGACCCTTATCTGACCCTTATCCGACCCTTATCCGACCCTTATCCGATCCGTATCCGGCCATTATCCGACCCTTACCCGACTTTTATCCGATCCTCATCCGACCTTTATCCGACTGTTATCTGACCGTTATTCGACCATATTCGACGCTTATTCGCCCCATATTCGACCGTTATCCGACCTTTTTTTCACCGTTATCCCACCGTTATCCGATCGTTTTCCGATTGTTATCCGAACCTCTATCCAACCCTTATCCGACCCGTATTCGCCCCTTAACCGCTCCTTATCCGACCGTTATTCGACCTTTATCCGACCGTTATACGGCCGTTATGTGACCATTGGGTGGTCGTTATTACCGTTATCTGACAGATATCTGACCATTATCTGAACGTTGTACCATTATCTCCACCATTATCCAACCGTTATCTGACTGTTATTTGACCCTTATAGGTTCAAATAACTGATTTCATTTACGATGGTCCATGTGTGATATATATTGTTCATTTAGGGACTCAGATAAGGAATTATGTAATCTTTTTCAACCCGAGCGAAGCCGCGCAGTTTAGCTAGTATGACATAAACTTTTGTTTGCAGATACTAGCCTCATCAATTCTCTTCCACTTTATCAAAGACTGATAGACTTGGCAGGAAACGACAGTGTTATTTCCATTCCTGAAGGACCTCTGACCAAGCTGTCAGTATCAAACTGCTTTCAAAAATTAGCTGAGAGCAATTATGGTGCATTCCATGGGTTTTTGAAGTGTGGCAATATGGGGTCCAGAGTACTGTTGTCACCTCCGCCTATGGTAATTTCATTTTTTGTTTCGACTTCTTTGTTCTAAGATTACAATTTTTCAAAATCTAGCAATCATAAATTCTGAGAAAATCGATTTTCAGAATATTATGTAACCATGCAAAAATATAATCGTTAATTTTATTCCAGAACTTTAAGGCCATTTTTCTCAACACACTTTTCAAATTGGAGGTCACCAGAAATATGAAAATCCGAGACAAGCTGAACAAGCATAAAGATTTATTTTGCATAATTTTAAAATAAATACACGTCGTTTTGAATAAAGATGAAATGCTATTCAAGTTAAATAGTATAATAAATTAAATACATATTTAGTTTAAAATGTCGATAAAGTAACTTGTATAAGAGACAATATAACTTAGATTGGTCAGAAATAATTTTTTTTTCTTCGAATTTGAGCAGCTCTTTCAGTGCGTTGTAACACGTTCATAATCCTGAAAGTACAACAAATTTGAGCAAAATCGGTTGATATTTGGAGGTTGCTCAAGTCGAAAATATGTTTTGTTTTTGACGATTTTACTCCATGTAGTTTATGGGCTGTATACACGTTACAAATCATTATTTCCTAGTGAATCATATCCGCCATTCATGTTAAAATTGGTCAATTATTGACTGTTTCTGTGTTCGCATTTTGCCCCATATTTGACCAATATGACTGATCAATAACGGGTCTTGAATTGGTCAGTAATTCTAAGTCAAGTTGTCTAGGGTGAGAGAAATACAGAAAAAACTGTCGTACAGGAAACCTACTTTTATTACGTCGAGTCGTTTTACTCATTTCACGAATAAAATTAGCAGCTTATCGGTCGGAGCGGAAAACGAAAGCGTCTTTTCACGGCGACGGATCAAAACAGTGTACTTGAAAAATACAAGAATACGCTAATCGAAAATATGATCACGAAAATGCGCGGCCTTTCTGATCACCTGGCGTTCGCCTATCGTGACGTCACAAACCAATCGCCGCGAACCACACAATAATTGGGTTTATAACCTCAAACATTTAGTTGACAAGCCAATTTTTGATTAATATTTAGTCCATTTTTTATCATTTATAATGGTAATATATGGGGTCAAATATGGGACCAAAATGCGGACACAGAAACACTCAATAATTAACCAATTTTAACACCCTGCTAAAAAGGAAAATATATTGACAATATATTGGCTCAATATATTCCCGATATATTACTATTATATTCCGATATATTGCCAATATATTGGTGCAGCATACGTCAATCGCGTTGCCAGTAAACACAATTTTATCTCGCTCGAATTTGTTTGTTTATATAAGTATGTCTCTGTCATTGTGCCTAAAATTTCCTTTTAGGCACATTTTATTTAATGTTATTCTGATCAAAATTTATGATCTGGCATTGGTTTGAAGATGATTGTTTATAACTCGAAAATCTAAAATGCAGGTATTTATGCTCTAAATTCATATTTTGCCTCTAAATAATTCTTTCTTCTTCCATTATTACAACTTTTAATTTTTTCAAAATTTGCAATCCGGATTCATAATTTAAAAAAATTTTAAAATTGTTAATGATGTCGCAGAAACGGCAGTAAAGCTCATAACTGAGTATAACAATAGATACACCTACAATGAGGAACAAAAACAGTATGTTTTATGAATCGTCGAGGCATACAATAAACAGTACGAGAACGTCATTAAAAATACGATATGTAAACCCCTCATAGAATAAATAGCAATTTAAAAACTTCATGTGTACAATAATTTATCACAATTTTTTCCCAGTTGACTTTTTCTATAGCAGCCTGTTGTTACAGTAACTTATCAATCATTACTTTGAATAAAATAATGATTGGTCAGTAATGCTAAAAAAGGAAAAATGCAGATTGCATTTTAGTTCAGAGAAAATTGTGTACTTGTGTCCACGATTCTGTGACCCGTAATTGTCCACATTAATGTGACAAATTCGCGTTTAACAACCATATAAATCTTTACCTAATACAAACTCATACGATACACATTAGACATGTGTTAACCGTTTCCTGATCCAAAGTCACGAATCGTCGTGGGTGTGCGGACAACCAATTAAACAACAGGGTTTTCATAGTGTGAGTGAAATGTAAATTTCCCAGTTCTCTGACTGGTTGATATACATTGGTTATCAAATGAATTTTTAAAA
The DNA here is from genome assembly GCA_022817645.1 of Ceratoteleas bidentatus. NCBI lineage: Eukaryota > Metazoa > Arthropoda > Insecta > Hymenoptera > Scelionidae > Ceratoteleas > Ceratoteleas bidentatus. The sequence continues at coordinate 3,790 of JABFPB010007622.1, read as the reverse complement.
ATATTTCTGATATATTTTTAAACGTATTCTGTAAACAATTACAAGAAGTCGTTGTTGAATGCAAAAAGTTGAAAAATATTCTTTAATTTATAAAGGTTCTGAATTCAATTCCGCAATTATTTCAATATCACTGACATATTTTACAACATTTTTATTTATTAATTTCACATTATTTATGAACTGATGCTTTGCTTTGTTTGATTTTATACACAATATTACAGAAAATATTCTGGAACATCTCTTGGTTTATTTAGCTTTCATATTAATGTGAAAAGGCCTAAACAACACTTTTGCCATCTGGCGGAATTTGCCACGGCGTGAAACGAGATATACCCAAGTCGGATAGGCCTGGAATTTAGAGTGTAAATACCTGCATTTTAGATTTTTGAATCATAAATATTCATCTTCAAATCAATGCCCGTTCATCAATTTTGATCAGAATAACATGAAATAAAGTGCGCCTGACAGGAAATTTTGTAAGCTTTTTGGAGGTTACCTTGAAATATTTGTAATGTACAGTGGCGTGCAAAAGTCTCCGGCCAGTATATTTTTTTGGGCCATTTCATTAAAAAGTGATATTATTCAATTAAATTTCATATAAAGAAAACGGGGATGGAAATAAAAACAAAAAAAAGTAACTAGCACTAATTTCTTTTATTCTTATCTATAGTAATACATGAAAATTCAATGTATAGGTGCTCAAAAATATCCGACCAATATTATTTTCAACAAATATATATGTTAAATCTTTATATATCGAATTTAATTATTAACAAATAAACAGACATTAATTTTTGGTAGCCATGCCTTTTGCAGCAATAAAATCAGCACATCGAGGCGGCATAGACTTTATAAGTTTAGAAATATAATCAGCTGAAATATTCTTCCATTCATGCTGCAAAGCTTCAAATAATTCCTTTTTATTTAAATATTGGTGTTGGCGTACACGACGGTCTAACTCTTCCCATAAATGTTCTATTGGATTAAGATCTGGTGACTGACTTGGCCATTTCAAAACATTTATATTGTGAGAAGCAAACCAATCTTTCAATAACCGCGATGTGTGCTTCGGATCATTGTCTTGCTGGAAAATCCAGTTTTGAGGCATATTATTTTCAGCGTACGATATCAGATTATTTTGCAAAATCTCTCGATATACGAAGCGGTCCATGATACCATTAATGAGCACTAATGGACCAACTCCCTGTGCTGAGAATATACCCGAAACCATGACATTCCCGTCATCATGCTTGACAGTTGGAAATTGGTATTTCACATCATTTCTGGTACCTTTTGGACAATCCTCGATTGTCCAATTTAAATGATCCTTGGCAAACTGCAATCGTATCTTCTGATTCCTTTTACTAATTAATGGCTTCTTTACAGCAATTCGTCCGAACAATCCCATGTCATGTAAACGCCTTGTCACTCTACTGCGACTAATGTTTGCAACATTTTCATCGCGTAAGTCTCGCGAAATTTCAGCCGCAGTTTTTCTAGCATCAGATTCTGATTTGCGTTTAATAATCTGGTCCACTCTCTTCAAACGACGCTTAAAGCGTCGTTTGAAGACGACGCTTTAAGCCATATCCAACGCGAAAATTAGCAATTAAAAAATAAGCAATTATGCTGATATAGTGGACACTGCTTCACTGATTATAAGTTTGAACTTTATTGTGGAGTGTAAACAGAGTGATACATTCGAAATAGAATCAAAATATGGGCGACGTAAAATCTGGCCGGATATTTTTGAACATGTTAAATTTCGATTTCATTTATTTTTGCACTTGTAGAGTTAAAAAGTAGTAACTTTTACAGAGATTCATTATTGCATCCACCTACAGACTAAAAATTATGAAATTCAGCTTTAAAAAATAAAATTTCATAAAACTATAATAGATTATGTAGTTGGCCGGAGACTTTTACACGCCACTGTAAATACAAAGAAAGTTATCATAGAAAATGTGAGAAAGTGCATTTTCCCCATTTAAAATACATGTAATTTTGAACCTCGTTGAGGCACGTGTTAACATCATTTTACCGCGCTGAAAAGTTCATTACGATTATTTAAAATTTTTTTAAGTAGATTTCCGGGTGGAGACAAGCATTTCTCGGACTTCGCCAAATTAAGAACCAAACGAAGCCGTCTTGTGGGGATCCTCAGGTGACAGCGGTGTGTAACTCGTCCGATGACGAATCACAGAGGAGGGTTTTACTTCAATTAAATACTGGGGTTAAAACTAAATTGGACCTCTATATTGGCCATACTGAGTCCTAACAATAAATAGGATACAAGGGGGCTAAATCGTGGCGCTCGAAGTTGAGCGCGCGTTTGATAGTTAGAATATAGGTAATTGGCACTTGCCCGGCGACAAAAGCTGGCGATGCTCGCACGTCGTAGGTTATATAGTTTCCCATAGTAAGGTAACGTGGGAGGTTTTCGGAATCACGATAGGCAACGAACAAAGCCCGAAAGTTGAACGCCTTCAGCTTCGGGCTAATCGCTTTATCGGTTTATTCTAGATGCGGCTATTCTTCAGAGAATGACCACGCATCATTTTTATAATAGTTTAATTTATCAAATGCGTACCGACCGGCTGGATTAGCCGAACCCGGTGAGCTGGCCAGGCCCTCCGGTTACTCGTACGAGCATTCCACCGTTCGGTCTAAAATAAAAAAAAGTGCTCGCGAAATATCGATATTAAATAGCGACATTTTACGGGACATAAAAAGTGTTACTGGAATATTATGTGGACACAGGGAAAAGCTCGAAAGCCATAGTTACTTTCCGTTAATTGTTACATTCTTATTACATATTACAAATGTAATAAGTAACAGAAAAAATCTTGTTACAAATTACAAATGTAATGTTAATGTAATGTTATAAATTACAAAAAAAATAAGTAACAGAAAAACTCTTGTTACAAATTACAAATGTAATAAGTAACCGAAAAATTCTTGTTACAAATTACAAATGTAATAAGTAACAAACAAATTCTTGTTACAAATTACAAATGTAATAAGTAACAAAAAATTCTTGTTACAAATTACAAATGTAATAAGTAACAAAAAAAATTCTTGTTACAAATTACAAATGTAATAAGTACAAAAAAATGTTTGTTATATTTTACCATATTTTCCAGAGCTTTTCTCTTGTCTCTCTATATATGAAAAACATAAGTAATTAGACACCATTTTGGTCATGTGCTCATGTAATTTCCATGCAATTCGCATGCATTTTGCATGCAATTTGCATGCAATTCGCATGCATTTTGCATGCATTTTGCATGCAATTCGCATGCATTTTGCATGCATTTTGCATGCATTTTGCATGCAATTCGCATGCAGAACTTCTGCATTGCATGGACTCTGCATGCGCCGTGCCATGCCTCCCATAAGTATCCGCGCATATTTCATTACATGCGCTTTTGCATGCGCAATCAGATTGAAAAATCTGAAAACATATTGATATACTATTTTCAGATGTTTACATTCAGAGAACATGATCAAAAACCATGACCTCTAGAAAATCGTGCTCAAAAACCATGTTCTCTGGATTTCGGAATTCTCCTTTATTTCGAGATAACAATCAATTTTCTCCTAATTCATTGTCTAAAAAACATTCGCAGCTGTGATGATTAGATAGAGACAGATGTGTACTTTCCAAAATCATTTTCTCCGAATAAAATAACGACTTATGTGACCTTCAGTCGGTATCGAATCGATTCATATGGGAGCACTTAATTATTTTCAATAATTGCAACCCAAAATTGGTTGCAATTGCGATTAA
>JABFPB010007621.1:0-10845 GCA_022817645.1 Ceratoteleas bidentatus | reverse complement strand
ATGAAAAATATACCTTGATTTAAATCATTGATTTTTTTATAAAAGTCATTTGATTTAAATCGCGATTTAAATCAATGATTTAAATCACTTGATTTAAATCACAGAAACCCTACTAGCAGTACTATTAACCCCTTCTCAACAGAGGTCGCATTTCCTCAACTCCCAAAACCGCATACTTAAGAAGTCCCCTTCAGCGCCATCTACCGTTCAGTCTCCATAACGCCCTGACCTCTATGCTTGCAGAGCGCCCTCTGTCGACCCCCCGCGAACTAAAGCCAATCTCCCCCTTCGTCGACTCGGACGCCTACTCCAGCGACCGCCTCTGCCTCCACTGCCACACCCTTCTATCCGAGCCCTACGTCCACTGCGCCATCTGCCGGGACGTCGACCTCTGCGCCCCCTGCTTCGCCCAGGGCGCCGAGGCGCGGGAGCACCAGAACCACCACGACTACGTCATCGTTCGCAACGAGTTCGAGCTGGTCCCCAACAGCGACTGGAGCGCCAAGCAGGAGGTCCAACTTCTAGACCTCCTGCGCAGGTGCGGCTACGGCAACTGGAGCGCCATCTCCAAACGCATGGATAAAACCCCGGAGGACTGCAAGCGCCACTACCTGGAGCACTACATCAACAAGCAGAGTCTCCCGGGTCTGCCCAAGTTCCAGGACAACCGCGACTTGGTGGGAGAACCAGTGCCCTACTGCTTCAAGCTCCAGGACTCCGAGGAGCCTCCGAGGTTCGCGCCATCTAGCGCCAACTGGCGGCTCCTGGCAGGATACAACCCTGCCAGGGCTGACTTCGAGATCAACTTCGACAACCACGCAGAACTGCTGATCGCGAACCTCAAGTTCGACGAGTTTAAGGGGCAGGACAGGCTGAGGGAGCTGGGGGAGCAGCTGCAGGTGGCGCTGCTGTCTTCGTACAACATCCGGCTGAAGGAACGGTTCCGCAGGAGGAGGATCATCAGGGAGCATGGCCTGATGGCCTTCCGGAAGAACGTGACGGACCTGCACAGGTACGACTCGACGATAGGCAGAGCCATCTCGGAGAGGATGCTGATTTTCATGCAGCTGACTAAGGGGATTGACTTTGACTACGTGATGGAGGGGCTCCACCTGGCGGGGGAGCTGAAGCAGCGGATCAACAAGCTGCTGGAGTTCAGGGCCAATGGGCTGAGGAGCTTCTTCAGCGTGGGGATGTACCAGAAGCTGAGCAAGATGAGGATGGAGTACGAGAAGGACAGGAAGATCTACCTGAACAGCAGCGATTACTGCTGGAAGGCGATGCAGCCGGAGAGTGGCGCTCCCGTTAGTACTGTGGCGCCACCTGGCGGATCGCAGCGGAAGCCGCCACCGCCGCTGCAGATCCAGGGGCTGCCGATGTACGAGAAGCTGAGTGGGGAGGAGAGGGAGCTGTGCTCGGTGCTGAGGCTGAGTCCGATTAATTATTTGGAGTATCGGCACCAGCTGATGGTGGAGAACAAGAAATGCGGCACGCTGAAACTCGCGCAAGCGCGGAATATGCTGAAGATAGACGTTAATAAGACGAGGAAGATCTACGATTTTTTGGTCGAGCATGGGTATATTGTGAAACCGCCTTCTTAAGAGATGTGGAAGGTGGTGTAGAAGGCGCTGATGGAGTTTAGTTTCAGGATGGGAGTTTGGAACGGTAGATGGCATTGTAGGACTTAGTTTCGGGACAGGATTTTCGAACGGTAGATGGCGTTGTAGGACTTTAGTTTCAAAAAAGGATCTTCGAAAGATAGATGGCGTTATGGGACTTTAGTCTCAGGGCAGGATTTTTGAACGGTAGATGGCGTTAGGGGGACTTGAAATTGTATGAAGGATAGATGGCGTTGTGTAAAGGTTCGATGTTTGCCAAAGAGATGTCGCTTTTGTTAACTTTTATAGGCAGATGGCGCTACCATGTACAGTTGTACTTTATCAATAGAATTAATGCAATTTTGTTTTTCTTGCGAAAATGTGTAAATAGAATAAGCTGGAGATGATGCGAATGTAAATGGCGCTGTGTGTACATTATATGTTTCTAATATGGAATAAAGTTATGAAACATTTTCCAAAAATTACTGTTTTATCATTTTCACACAAAGTGATGATTATCGTGCCTTTCATAATTGTTTTTTATAATTATAATTACGATTCAAGATTATTTGTGTTATTTTGAATGGAATGAAATATTTCATTTGCAGAGTTCGAAAATGCAGATACTTTGCTGATTTCTGAGGTACACATGTTGCTGGAACATCGTAAAGCTCAGAATGAGTCTGCTGAAGAAGAACAGGAATTTTCAGAAGTTTTTATGAAGAGTCTCACCTACACCAACCGATTTCGGAAATTCAAAAACAAAGTCACCATTTCCGCAGTGAGAAAGTAAGAATAATGTTTATATTTAACACAATATTATTTTCAGAAACCTGATAATATACTTTTCATTTGCTTAATGTAAAAAAATGCATCCTTATGCCAATGACCTTAAATTGACTAATACTGGTAATAAAACTTTTCTGTATACATTTATATCATTTGTATGGAAGAATGCATCAAAACATTCTTTCATAGAAAACAAGTCGAGAAAATATATAAAATTCAGCATAATCTTTTGACATACAAAACATATTAGTAATGGAACGTATTCCAAAACAAATAATAAGTAGAATGAATTTACAATTCATAAATGTCTATGCATTGATTACAATACTATTATTTTTTCATTCGTTTAAAATCTCGGATATTCTGGTTAATACCAGAATTGTTTGAATTTGGGTAGAAGCACCTTAAACGGTGAAAGACAATCATTATTATGATCTGGCCTACTGAATGTTATTATGCTTAATGAAACGTGTGTGACATTCATAAATCATTCTAAAAAATTGAATTATTTAAGCATAAATTGAAAATCTAAATAATAATGATAGTATTTACTCAGCTTAATAATTAGTCAATCATCTCATATATATACACGATAAATCTCAAAACCGAATGAAAATTAAAAAAAGCAAACATGTAAAAATGTGTAATTTGTGTAACATGAAAATGCTTTATATAATTGCAATAGAAAAATCACAATTGTAAACTTAATTTTATAACGAATATGGAATTCACACGAGGAATTAAATGATGATATCTGTAACCGGAAAGAGTGATCAAAATAATCGAGGTCGACAAATAAAAACAGGTAAAGGCATCCAGGGATTATTGTATAGATTTCTTGTCGAATTTCCAGTTTTTTTTATTTAAATCTGAAAATCTGCTGGGCCAATGGTTGCTTAAAACGACACTTATGCCATCTACATAAGTGAACTATTCTGAAAAAATGACTTTTTGCACTATTAATTTTTAATAGCAGAAGTCGAACTTTTCAAGATCAAATCTTTGCTAAATCTTTTTTTTCTTTGAAAAAATCTTCTTTATATTTTAGGAAGAATTTAAATAGAAATACTTTTCACAAATTTCTATTTTATGTATTAATGATACATTTACTGGAAGATGCGTTTATTAATTTTCGGTCGATTTCGCCACAATTTGTGCGAAGTTTAGTCATCTCAGTTTAGGCTATTGTCTGTCTCCCAACAATCGGACATTATTGTCGTACAAGGAAATATCTACTGTTTAATAACGACTAACGACCTCGCAGCCGTTCGGTCTTCAACAACGACAGACCATTTGCCTTTTATATGGCGTCCTCGCTTGTACTTGCGCTTATCAAGATTTACTTTGCGATGTCAACTGTAAGAAAGATTGACCAATTACATGTCGATGTTAATTGTATCTCAGAAAAAAATGCACTGATTTTTTTATATAAAATAAAATATAATATTAATTATAAATTATTTCTAATTAAAAAAGAAGAGCAAAAACAAATGTTTGTATTAATTATTTTAATTTCATTGTTTTATACTCTGTATAAAAATAGTAATAATAAAAGTACATTAACAATTTTGTATACATAAGTTATTTTCCGTAAAGCGGTTGGTTTGCAAAAAAATTACAAAAAAAGTATAAAATGAATGTATAATTAATATAAACTTATATTAGATAACAGAATAAACGATTCATTAACGAATGATAATTTGTTTTCAATTGTTATCCGATAAAGTAATTAACGCAATCGCTTTGATTTCTATGCTATCATTAATGTCAATTGGAACATTAAAACAAACTTAAGGGGAATCCCTTTAAAATAAGGATAGATTTAGTTTTGCTTGGAAAATCATTCTCTTATCATGGAAATACTTCCAAAGACAAAAATCTTGACAAAAAGTATTTGACTATTTTTTATTAGTCACCATAAACTGCCATATAATAAATCTATCATAAAAACGTAATAATAATTTTTCACCATAAACAACTGATACTAATTTTTTCCTTACAAAATAGTTTTCACAATAAGAAATGAATCATGTTTTTTACCATAAACAATTAATGATAATATATTAAAACCATACAAAATTACAGTTTAACTTTTTTACCATAAAACATACTAAGTTTAAGTTTGATAAAATATTCAAATTTTAAATTAAAAAAATTTGTATTAAACAATTTCAAACGTCGACTTTCACTTCTAGAAGCGTTTTCTCGAAACTTTTCGAAACAGAAAACAAACTTTCATCTCTTAATCCTATTGGTCTCTTCTGAGGAGTGAACCACATTAACCTCAGATTGAATTCCCAGTGGCAGACACTTGAATTAAGACGCTCGATGTAAACTTTCCGTTGCAAGCGATGGCAACCAGATAACGTTACGGAATTTTACCAATTACTTTTTTCAGCGCACACCATTTAAGTGGTAAGAGTTCAGTACTCATAGTCGCGACCACTTAAGTAGTGCGACTCAGTTTTCTCGGTGCAATTGCAATTTATTCACACGAGAAAAAGCTTCGCGACTAAATGCCAATGTGCATTTGAAAAGGAATAGACAATGAGCTGGAGTTCCGCCTTGGTTGAGGTGGCAAAACAATTATGTAAGAGACTTTTCCGGCTGATTATAGGGCAAAACACCCAGAGTGAGACGTTCTCGAAAACAAAGAAACAGCTGTGGAGAAAAATATAAACAATGCAAAAAACGACGGTTTACGTTTAATGTTCTTTAGGCGTTTGCTGCTTCTGTTTCGAGGTCGAAAGTAAACGTCAATTTTATTATCGGGATGTTTTCTTGATTTTATAATAACTGCAATTGAATGCATTCATTATACATTTTTTTTAATTTTCATTAAAAAAATTCAAATAACTGTTTGCAATTATGCGAAATTGTTGCAATTGAATGATCTTTAAAATAAAAATCATTTAATTGCAACAAATTCACATTATTGCAAAAAAGTTATTACAATTTTTTTATTAATAAATTAAAAAAAAATTAATTATTTGTTTAAAAAATCTTAAAAAATAATTAAATTTTAATTTGTTACAAAAAACATTTTTGTTATGTGAACAATTTTACTATAAGTAAAAGTTAAAATTTGTAAATTCTCCAACTAAAAATTCTAAGTTTTAAATGTTTTTGTATCTTGATTTTAAGTTACAAAAGTTATTTAAGAATCTTAAAATATTATTAAATTTTAGTTTGTGGCAAAATGAATTATTGCTAATTAAAGTAAGTGACTAATTGTAAAATTAAAAAGTTCACATTTTTTAACTTTTTAATTTTAACTGTAACTAAACATTCCAAGTTTTAAAATTCTGTAACAATATTTCAAGTTTTCTAAGTTTTTCCAAACATTTCTCGAGAGTTCCAAAGAGTTCCATAGAAATACATACACTGCGACAATGAGCGATGAAGTCCTATTTCATTAACAATATGATTCATAAAGATTTCCGAATTTTAGTGTATAATTATTACTAATTACGTCTAGTCACATCATCTATTTAAATAATTGCACGTATAATCATTAATGAAATGAAAACTACTTATGAAAATTGGCTGTTATTAGAATACAATTGCTATTGGAGGATATTGCAAAGTCGAATGACGTAAAGTAACATACTTACAGATTGAAATCGATTTATACAATAATTGCCATCGCCACATTTATTTCAGTGAAATTAATGTAAACAAAGACTTAAACGTTTTTTGGTTTTAACGTTCTTTTAGATTTAAACGTTCGGATAATGGTTCCAAAGTATACCTGAAAATGCATGACATCATTGAATCAATGAATGATCACTAGAAGTTGAATTACATTTTTTACGGTTTCCGGGATAATCGTAAAAATAATGATAATACACTTCAGTTTAGTTTTTTTCCTTTTGGAATATCATAAATTGGACTCAGTAAAAATTGTATTGTGTTAAAGAGACCAATTTTAAAAGTACAATTTTTATGAATTCAATTTATGATTTTCCAAAACCAAAAAAGTTGAAACATTAGACGTACAATTTTAAAACTACAATGTTCACGAATCCAACTTATAAAATTAAAAGTTCCAATTTATAAAATTAAAAAAATTAGATGCCCATTTTTAAAATTACAATTTTTACGAAGTATGATAGTCGAAAATAAAAAAATTTAAATATTAGCTAAATTTTAAAAGTACAATGGTTACGAATCCATTTTATAATTCTCCAAAATTATAAAATTAAAACAAAATAGATGCCCAATTTTAAAATTACAATTTTTATAGTCCCATTTATGACAATCCAAAATTAAAACAATTAAAAATGAGATGTTTAATTTTAAAATTACAATTTTTCCTAGTCCAATTTATGGCACTCCTAAATACACAAGTTTTAAATAAAAATAAAAAAATCGTATTTATAATCGTGTATATCTCAGTCATCAACTTGAAACTTGACAATACGAAAACACCCTGCACTGTTGACCGCATTGGACCAAAATTTGCATTGCCCGCGGACTCATGCAATTTTCTTGGAAGCCAAAAAAAAAACAGAGTTGTTGCGTCGCATCGAAGATTCAATGACTCGCAAGTAAATGCGGCGTATCGTTGCACCGAGTGGATTAATGACGGTTGCAAATGCGTTTTTCGCGATCAAAAATGCAGCGCGCTTCTCTTCACTTTTTATTTCATGGAGAAACTCAGTAAAGGTCGTATTCAGCGTGAATAATAAACAGCGCCCGATAAACAATCTAATAATATTTCAAATGTAATACATTAAATTTAATAGTTCAATGTATAATATCATTTTTTAATATAATATGATAAGACCATATTATATTTATAATGTAATCAAATATCCATTTCAGTATTATTATATTATTATAATACTAAAATGGATGTTTTTATTTATTACTTTTGATTGTTTTGCAGAAATTAAAGTTTCATTATCAGTACTTTTAGACGTAATTTAGGGGTCACTGACATATGATTCAGAAGGAATTATTTAGTCTGGTAGTAAATTCTTATAGACGAAAATATATTGGTAAAATATATTTTGACAAAAAAGAGTTTAAATTATATATATTTACCATATATTTATCAAATAAAAACAAACATTTTTATGTATCAAACATTTTTTTAAATACATTGAAAATATATTTTTGCGACAAAATATTACACGTTTGCGCAAATATTTTGCGACTATTTTACTTAGTAGCAGATTTGGAATTTTTTGTTATTAGTTATTAAAATTCATTTTTTAAATATTTATTGTAATATATTCATTTGTTAATAATTTTGTTACATAAAAAAATCATTAAATTTAATTGATAAAATAATAAAATTAATTACACGAATTTTTAATCATTAAAACACGAATTAGTATAGAATTATTTAATAATTACGATAACTATTAATCATTGTTTCAGTCTCCTGATGCAGAAAAAGCTTCACAAATTCGAACTCGCGTCTCTCGCGAATCTCTGCCCGGAATCTCCCGAGGAAGCTAAAGCCTTAATTCCCAGTTTGGAGGGCAGACTGGAGGACGAGGAGTTAAGGACGATTTTGGAGGATATCCAAACGAAACGATCCATTCAGTATTAAGCGACCGTCAACATGGCCAAAGATCTCGAGAACATTAATTTTGCAGCACGATTTCATTTTTGCGACCAATGACGACTCGATGTACATTTCTCTCTCAAATAAAAATATGCTGCGAAGCACGTGTATTCAATTTGTCAGACCTAATTTGCGAAACGAGAAAAAAGTCCTCTTGCCAAACGCTGCGCGCCGTTGCTCAATTAATTTGTTTGTTATTGATCGGATTAAACGCCCAATTGGAATATCAAGTTCCGTCCGACTGAAATGAAATTTAATGACGGCAAATCCAGTTTCGGCGCTGCGCTAATGAGTTTAAGAATTGATTAATTAACGCTGTTATTAATTGATTTTTTTTCGGAGTAAAAATATTGGGGAATATTGTACAGTTTGATGCTGAGATTTTTTGAGATTTTTTTAGAATAAATACTTGAATGTGTTGGGCAAATCAAATCAATATTTAATTAACATTATATTTTCAAATAATTTTTTTAAGTAATTAAATAAGATAAATCCTATTAATTCTAATATTTAACTGAATATTTAAATTAATTTAATGAATCCCCAATAATTTCTTTGATTAATCAAATACAAATGAAAACTTAGTCGTAATATGGTTAAAAATTTTTTCTTTATTTATATTTTTTTATATTTTATTTTTTATTTTTCCTTTAAGGTAGTCAGGAATAGTTCCCTCGTGAAGGGCCGTATATTTATGGTGCCAAATGAAAATCCGCAAAAAAACTTAATAAAATTCAATCTTCTTCAAAAATGAAATTAAAAAAAAATTTAAAAACATTGTGTAACGCTATTTATGAAGCTTGACCGTGGCGCAATTCTGAAAACTGGTTGTTTTGAAAACAAATCCGTGGGAATTTTGAACAGCTTCGTGGCGGTTTTCCAAGATCAATCCGGTTCGATCTCAAAAAACTAGTCGCAGGAATAATTGAGCGCGTCATAATTGCACGTAACGAGGGACGCGCGGCTTCATTGAATCCGCCGGCGAAAACATCGGGTGGAGGGGAGGGGAGGGGAAGTCACAGGTCATGAATATTCAAATTTCGCCGCGCATTTTTTGCCGCCGTTTTTCTCGTGTTTTCGCCGCGGAATTCAGTGTAAAATGGGCTCCGCAGCAATTGACATTCATGCGGACGCATTTTCCGTCGACAATGTGAACGCCAAGCAAAAATGTGTCTGGACCGACAAAAAGCCCAGACGACACGCGCGAGCGAAAAAAAACGACCGATTTAGATTTCAGCGGCGCTTTTTGCGATTTCGGAGGATTCACCGTTCGTCGTGACTGGCGACATCTACAAAATGATTGCAGCTCGGTTTAAGGTATTTCTTTAAGGAAAAGTCAGATCAAAGAGAATTCAATGAAATTTCGAAATTAGGTTCGTTTTTTGCTAATATTTAATTTGCCAAAGTTTCACGCATATTCACTACACCAAAGTTTTACAGGGTGACATTAGCAGCAGAGGGGACTGGTCTGTAAACTTTCATTTTTTCGAAATAACTAGAACCAAAACAAAGAGATTTTGTTAAAAGACTAACCATTTACAGATATTAACGTAACATATAATCACGTGAAAGAAAATCGATGATTTACTATCTAGTTTCTGAGTAATTAGTGAATTTTCTGAAAAATGATATGTATAGATATACAATCTCTATGTTTTGATGAACATGTAATAAAAAAGTTTAAATTATTTTTTAAGAATAGCAGTTAGAAAACGTATTTCTAGCGTGTAAAAAAGACTTTTCATAACAAAATTGATTACAAAAATAATTTTATTTCAATAAAATATACGTATTTTATTTGGCGTCCTAATTATACAGCCCTTCGAAAAGACAAAATTCGAAAAAATTTATAAATTCGAAAAAATTTATAAATCTATAATAGTTGTTCATTATTTATGATTATAATAATGAGAAAACAAAAAATACGATTTTTATAAAAGTTTGAAGTTGGGTTCTTAGAATATAAATATTTAATTTGCCAAATTTTCAAGCAATTCGTCTGGGCAGAAATCAAGTTTTTCGAAGTTAAAGATTCATTAAAACACATGGATAGTATCACTATATAAATAATTTTTCAGTTTTCGCATTTAATGTCTCGACTTCTAAGTAGTCGAAATACTTGGGAAATTGGCCTCGAAATGAACCAGATTTAAAGTTTCATCGAATTCTCATTATTTCAACTTAATACCGGTGAACTCACCGGTAAATTCTTGTGTGATGTTAAAAAAGGGTTTTAAGCTTTATGTTCAAGTTAGAATAAAAAGTTCAAACTGACGCAATGCATTTCAATATTTTTTACAGCCTTTTCAATATGTGTATAGGATTATACTGCAAATGTCCAATACCGCCTGGACGTTAATACAATATATTTCGATACTAACTTTTCGATATCGGAATCTATCGTTTTTCATTTGCTGGGATGCGCTTCACATACAAATCACTTTTTTATTGTACATTTTTTATTTTTAAAATTATTTTAAATATTTGAAAATATTTTTAAATATTCAACATTTTCTATAATATTTAAACAAAGTTCTTTGTCTAAAGTTTTCCAAAGTTACTTAAATTCTATAATTTTTTGTATTTTTTCAAAAAATGGAAATATTCCAGGCTGTAAGTTTTTAACGTAGAATTGAAGATTTTCCTAAGTACATATTTCTTTTACCCTTTTTTATATTTATTTTGATGTGAGAATGAATATAATATTATTAAAAATTAATTTAAGAATATTGTATTTTTTAATTTGAGTAAAAACATCGAACAATAATTTAATGAAGAAGTAAAAGCTCGCAAAGAATTAAGCTTACACTGTTAAAAATTTCGGAAGTCCAATTACGGTACATGTACCGTAAAATCGAATTAAGGTACAAATACCGTAAA
>JABFPB010007620.1:0-10841 GCA_022817645.1 Ceratoteleas bidentatus | reverse complement strand
CCAGCGCAGTCACTTGCACGACCGAGAGAGCATACAACTCTCACTGGATTCTGGTTGTGTCTTAAACGTGTTAATCCGTAAACGTTGTCGCGCCGGCGCATCGGAAATGCCACCGCCACCGCAACAGCGAGGCTCGGAGCAGTCAGTAGCAGCGCGCGACGTTGAGTTCGCTGCTGGCGGAGACAGGAAGCAGCCGCGTCGCTCGCGCCGAGCCGAATTTTTATTCGCCACGCGATCGCCAAGTATCGCGTAGTTTTCCGCTTTTCAGCTCGCGCCACCGGTCGGCCCTCTGGCCTAATTCTCAGCGCCGTGGTCCTGTCACGGTAGGACATATGTCCGTCTGGCGATACGTTCGCCCGAAAAATAAATGTTCAAATTTGTGTGCCCCCTTTTTTTTCTTTCCCGACTCCAACCCCGAGTAGCCGGACACTCGACTACCGGGGCATTTCCTCCCTTTCGCTCGCGCGAAAGAAATAATCCTGGACACTAGGATTTTCTCCCTTCACCTTCTCTTTTCAGGAATAAGCTGACGAAATTGAAAATGAGTTGCTCGCTATAGGTTCGCGTGTCACGCGTAGTTTAGCTTAATTTTACGTGGTATTATAAGCCGTGCGTAGTTCCGCGTAGTTATGATTAGGTTTGCGAAGTGAGGAGTCAATTTACGTATCACGCGTAGTTCCGGGTAGTTTCGCGTAGCTTTCGCGTAGCGTTGCAAAATTGGGTAATTTTCGAATAATTGGAATAGGCTCACGCGAATCTCATAGGTTTAGTAACTTTTGGCATGTTGCATTGAGTGACAACTAATTTTAGTCAAATTGGCTAATTCAGTTTCTGATTTATCTAGTTTATTAATGAAAATAAATTCATATGGAAATAGTCCAGTTTTTAAATGTAGTTAAGTAGTTGTCACTTGTTGCAGAAACATCAAATAAGTACGGAAACTCAAAGTTTTGAAGTAAAATGTTATAGGTGAATTTGATTCGATAAGAGATAAGCCACGATGTTAGAAAGCCAAGTTGCGGTAATCTTATTGTGAAACACGCAATGTAAATACCGACACTCATACACACTTATCGCTTAGCTGCTTGATTTGCGTTCTTTAGTTTACTTTGAGCTGTTTCATAATAGTTTTCTTTCCGCTTCGCACAGCTGTATTATTGGACAACTTTAATAAACTTTTGCCTCCATGGCTCCTTTTAATGACTTTGCCTCATTTTGCGCAAACCTCACCCATGCAATTGCAGTTTTATAAAAATCAAAACTAATGCATGAATTATCCTAACATTGCTCCTTGTGAGTACACTGCTCGCACGCTTGGATGTCCCTACCTATAATTCGAGCGGATTATTTGTCTGAAATCAAAATGCTCCGGACAACCTATACGGTTGTTTTAGAGACAGTCAAAAAGTTGAAAATCTCTGTCGATAACTGGGATCCCCTAGTTACCCACCTATTAGCCCTGACATTCGACAAAGGATTACGAAGGGACTGGGAAGTCTCAATATCTAACTCCAAGGAGTTACCTACCTTCCAAAATTCGATAAATTCCTAAATTCACGCCGTGACCACCGAAGCTAAGTCTAGTCCAAGAAAAGCTTCTCACATAGTCACAAACATCAATCCGCAACAAAAAGTGAAAACTTCAACCGAATTGCACTGTCCTCTGTGCCAGCAGGATCACTTTTCGAGTAGATGTCCCAAATTCGTAGCAAAATCACAACAGCAAAGGTTTAAAGACGTCAAACGACTTAACCTATGTGGTAATTGCTTGAGCAGCAAGCATGCAGTTGGCCAATGTTCTAGCAAATTTAATTGTAGAATGCTCCACTTTCAGCGGGAAATGACAAGACCCGCAGGCAGTAATCCCCTCTCTACAACTGAAGTACAGCAAATCCCTCGGTCTATATCAGCCGAAACGCCGTCAACCAGCTTTGCGACACATACGCTGTCAGTAAACCTGGTCACAGTGATGTTGGCCACGGCGAGAGTATTAGTTAAGGCTCCAAATGGCCACACAGTGATGTGTAGGGCCTTGCTTGACCAAGAGTCTGAGGTGTCATTCGTAAGTGAGAAAATCTCTCAGCAACTCAGACTCGCAAAATCCAAAACTGAGGTATCTGTGACGGGATTAGGTAATCTATTCAACACTAGTGTAAAAAATCTGGTTAGTCTGAGTATAGCTCCACATTTAGATCGAGGAAACACCATTGGCCTTCAAGCTCCAGTCGATAACGGAATATAAACCACCACAATGGGACTACTCACAGTTACCCCAATTGGAATCTATCCAACTAGCTGTTCCCATGTTAACTAGCCCAGATCAGATCGACCTCCTGTTGGGAGCAGAAATCCTTGGTTCACTAATGCTAGGGGGAGTAAAAAAGTTGGGAGACAAGTTGATAGCCCAGCAGACTGCTTTAGGCTGGGTGTTAACTGGAAAAGTGGAATCTTCACGTCAAACTACAGTGGCAACTCATCATGTTACAATGACTGACCTGACCAATCAGCTAGCTTCCTTCTGGGAGTTTGAAGAGATCCACAAGCCCAATCTTCTGTCAGTGGAAGATGAAAACACAGAAAGGCACTTCCAAGAGACCTACACTAGGACTCCAGAAGGCAGGTTTATCATCTTCCATTCAAAATGGGAAAAGATAGATCCTTACTCGGTCGATCAGAACATATAGCGCAAGCCACACTGAATCGACTAAAAATTCGCTTGAACCAGAATGACCATCTCCACGCATATCAGCATATCACGATTTCCTCTGTGAATATGAGGAGTTAGGTCATATGCGCAAATTGACAAATCCCGAATTGAATCAATTTCGCGTATTTATCCCCCTCCAAGTGGTAATACGAGAAGACAAGGTAACCACCAAACTACGAGTGGTATTCAATGCTTCATGCCCAACTTCTTCGGGCGTATCCCTGAACGATGTGCTGGCAATCGGACACAAGCTCCAAACAGACATCACAGGGGTGTTACTCAAATGGCGAATATATCGCTATGTCTTCTGTGCGGACATAGAAAAAATGTTCCGCCAGATCTTGGTCCATCCGCTGGACAGAGAACTTCAAAATATAATCTGGTACGATCTCAAGATCGACGAAAATAAAAAATTCGAGCTGACAACAGTCACGTATGGCACTGGTCCAGCACCCTACCTAGCTATCAGAGTGATAGACGAGATAGCTAGTTTCCCATTGGCGTACAATCTACTCGCCCGGAATCGTTACGTCGATGATCTCATGTTTGGCGCTGACGACAAACAAACTACTAATTGACACTAGAAGTCAAGTAGAAAAGGCGTTGGCGTCGGGAGGATTCATCTTGAAAAAGTGGCATTCCACAGCCCCTGAACTCTTGACCAAACAGGATCAAGACGAAAACATTGATTTGATGGAAGCCTACATCAATCCTCTGACAAAGTTGCTAGGTATTCAGTGGATCTATCAAGACGATATGTTGTGTATGAGAATCAACACCATGGAGACTGAATCGAACACTAAACGGATCATCCTGTCCGACATAGCTAAGCTATTTGATCCCTTGGGTTGGTTGTCTCCGTTGATCGTACGGGCAAAATGCTTCATGCAGTCTCTATGGAAGCTAAAATTAGAATGGGATGATCCTCTTCCTCTGTCACAACTTCCTGAGCAAAAAATTGGAAAGATGGATCAACCACGGCTCACATTGTGTGAGAACGGAGTTAATTGGCTTCAGCGACGCCTCAGAAAAGGCTTACTCAGCAGTTGTATATTTGCGCGTCTCAGATATATGTGGTCTGCGCTACATACATCTGTTGATGGCCAAAAGTAGAGTTATTCCGATTGATAAACCTACCATTCCCCGATTGGAATTGTGCGGAGCAGCCCTACTGAAAGACTTCATTGTCCATCTCAAAGGACAATTGAGCATTCCCCTAGATAGAGTCATTTGCTTTCCAGACTCCAAAATTGTATTGGCCTGGCTACGAAAACCACCCGCGACATGGAGAGTTTTCGTATGCATCCGGGTAGCGGCCATCCAGAAGGAGCTTCCAGAAGATACCTGGGCCATGTCGTCTCTTAAGACAACCCGGCTGATCTTAATTCTCGAGGGTTGACTAGCGCAGAATTTCAAGCTACCAGCCTTTGGTGGACCGGTCCCTCTTGGATGGCGTTAGATGCATTAGAGTTCCCACTAGACGATGAGTCATTAGACACAGACCTAGAAAAACGAAGCAAGTCAATTCTTCTGGTCAAGGCCATCTCACTGGTTGCATTCGAACGTATATCGCAATAGAATCAATTGCTTCGAACCTTTGGGTATGAAATTCGCTTCATACACAAAACTCGAAAAAGGTGGCCGCAAGGTCCATTGGTTGAACTTTCAACATTCGAGTTACAAGAAGCTGATCGTCTCATCTTGCGCCTTTTACAAAGGCACTCATTCTCAGAAGAAATATAAAGATTGAAGTCTGGAGAAACTATTCCAAAGAACTCTCCCTTAGCCCCACTCAATCCTGGTCTAGATGAATTTGAAATATTGAGATTGGGAGGTAGGCTTGCAAATTCAGGGTTACCTGAATTACAGAAGAATCCACCCATACTGGCTCCTAGTCCCGTGGTAGACCAATTAATTCGGTATATACACTTCATGGAGGAACCTCCTTAACCTTAGGACTTCTCAGACATAAGTACTGGGTAACCAATGCACGTAGCCAAGTTAAACGAGTTATCCGTTCTTGTATACGATGTGCCCGAATCAAAGCCAAAATGGGTCAGCAAATTGTGAGAGATTTGCCACGGGATCGATGCGAGCCATTCCGGCCCTTCACCCACGGAGGAGTTGATTACGCCGGACCATTCAAAATCAGGACTTCGCCAGGGCGTGGCCACAAGAGTCAAAAAGCTTGGTGGCGATCTTCATATGCTTCTCAACCAAGGCCATGTATTTGGAAATAGTATCAGACTATACCTCAAAAGCGTTCTTGGCAGTTCTTGCCCGATTCATTGCAAGGCGCGGGGTTCCTAAGTCCATTTCGTCAGACAACGTAACTACGTTCCAAGGAGCCGACAAGGACTTGAACCGGGCAGTGTCAAACGCCTTCACGGACAAAGATGTGCTAGGCCGATATAGTGTTGAGGGTCTTGAATGGAGATTCCTTCCTCCAGCTTCCCCGCATTTTGGCGGACTCTGGGAGTCTGGAGTCAAATCAATGAAATCTCCCCTCAAACGAGCAGTAGGAGAATTCGCTCCTACATATGAAAAATTCTCAACAATTCTGTGCAGTATCGAAGCTTGCCTCAACTCTAGACCGTTGGTTATATATAATGTATGGTCTTAAATTATGCCAACAGTTCAGTAAACTCTCAGCAATAGTGTAACACGTAATAATCATCACAGGTAGTAATTACGATGCGTCACATTGAGTCAAAGTATACCATGCATGTCTACCATGTCTAATGCTCTTTACGATAAATCTGGGTTCATTAATTTCGCTCTAAAATCAATTAGTTACATTTTCGTTAATATTCGTTACATTTGTTTATAATAAATTGTATTGCAACCTACTTTAATTAACATGACAATTATGATGCTGGAAAAAACGTCTTAGAATGTATTTGAAAAAAGTACATTTAACGATTTGTAGACATTTTGCATAAATATTGTAAACTTCATTATTAGATTGTTATTAGCCTGGTATATGTCTATAGAATATCCACCAGGTCATTTCTTGAATGGAACAACTTCGCCAGCTACCACGGTACTAGAAAGCACAAATCGATTGGGAACCCGCTGGAGACAGGTGTCGGAAACCACAAAGTCATTCTGGAAGCTAGGGCAGCGAGATTATCTCGCTTCCCTTCAATCCCGATCCAAATGGCGGCTACCTCAAGCTAATCTGCAGGTAGGAACACTGTTAATCATTAGGACTCCTAACACCCCACCGGCAGTTTGGTCGCTCGCACGGGTAGTCAGAGTGAAAACGCACTTCTGAATATATAAGACCTGTCGCACAGTTGTTTATAATCCCGGTAGAAACTGCCTTCTAACAATTAAACTCCTGATCCCACTCCACTTAGGTGTGTACTATGTCCGGTGAAGGTTATATGTGTACCTGTCAAGTCTTGCACCTGATAATTATGTACCAATTCCAGAATGTCGCTGGCACGACTCTCCAGGACTGAGTTCCTGGAGATTTATGCTGATACTTTTGTGATGAGCGAACAGCAATCGTATCAGGCCGACTGGCTCATGGTGCCCCAGGAGAAGGTGGAGACACGCGTATTAATCGTCCCTGACGTTTTTTGGTGCAAGCAGCACCAAAGGTGCAGATGCTGCTGTATCCCTCTATGGGTCAAAGCGGGCAGCATGCGTCGAGGCTCATATTACTTGGTGCCGACGTCCCGTGCAGCGCTAGACCGGATTACCGCCTTCTAAAAGGCGTCAAATGATGGAATCGAAGTTAACGAGGGCTACTACCACCCCCTAGAATGGGAATAAAGAGGGGCTTGTATCCCCCAATTTTACAAACCAGTGTTCAATCCTTCAACCCCACACTTCAACGTTAAATGTTACGTGTCCGTACCTGTGTCGTCACAAGTCCGTATAAAGAAAGGCCCAAAGGTTCAGATCGCTTAGGACTTTCCAAACATTTCAGCCGAAAGTCAAGATGTCCTGCGACGAGTACCTGGACCTACATCCTGACGATTCCCTGGACGGTATGCTGGATGAGGCTCTTGAAGCTGCCACTGTAGCCAAACAGGACATGCGCATCCAGAAAACTGATCCGGTCTCCGGACAGTTGACATCGAAAGTCGAGCCACCTGATTCCGCCATCCAGCCTTGCGTCGGAGTCGAGACAAACTCAACGGCTGGAGCTTCACATGGACAGGCGGGACCTGTCGAAGGGCGACAGCCAGGTCCCTATGAAAGGATGCTAACGATGCTAACGGGAGTGCTCGAGGCAAAGCCCGCGCTCGCCGCGAGTCATGGTCCGCCACTTCCACCGCTATTCAAAAAAGTGCACGCATACGGAGAAGAGATTTCCGTGCCAATGAAGGCCATACGACGATATCGCCAATAGAAACATTGGCACGGAGGTGGCCTTGGTAAAGTAACCGTTTACTTTAATGAAAAGGACGAGGTTAGACGAGTCAAGTTACAGCGGCGAGCTCGGGAAAAGGGCCACAATCTACTACGCATTCACCATCGTAATTGAACCGTGCCGGTTCAAGGTGGGGGGCAATGTTGGGGATAAGTCCCGGCAATTGAGCTTGCATTCATTGGGGGAAAATAAAAGGCTGCCAATAGAGATTCACCTTTCATTTCTCCCTACAGAGTGCTTCTGTCCTCCTTCCACTAACATGCTCTCGCTTGCACCCGTTGAGAGCTCGCTTTCGCAGCTACCTGCGACTAAGTCGCCGCGCATGAAGACGTGCGCGCGCTGCGGACAGCCGGTGTCCGCCAATGCCGCGATCGCTGCCATGCGCGGGCCGCGGCGCTCGTCGCTGCCGCGCACCCGAGCATGCGCGCGCGGAGGCGGAGCACATGTCGAGAATTACGCGCTGCCATACTTCACTTCGCTTCTTGCCGCGAAAAGGTACGGTCGAGTTAACGCCCAATTCTTCGGCACCACGACTCGTGGGCAGTGGAATCGCGCTAAGTCGGCACTCGCGACCCCCGGCTACAACGTACGATTTGAAATATCGTTGTGCCCGAACCTTTCATTCATTTATTACGATTTTCGCTCATTTTCAGCAGGATCAGCGGTCCAGCAGGCAGCAACCAGCAGGGTGCAACGGATTCTGCTTCGCTTCGTGATCGTTATTTGAACTTTGAATCAGATAGGCGGCGTTAAGCCCTTTTTGTTTGGCTTGTCAGTGCCACTTTTTGTATTTCCAAACGCCCCTATCAATGCATGCATTCGGAATCCGGCAATCTTACGCGGATCGTTGTGCACTTGTTTGTGACAAAAGTTAAAGTCAAAAGTTAGATTATTAGGTCGTTAGATTATTAGGTCATTTAATTGCGAGTTAAGGCACGAGTCCTTAACTCGTCGGGGTCATAACCTTTGAGTTAGGCGCGAAAACACAAGTAGTATTGTATATAAATTTTGATCTTGACCTTCCGTCTATAATATGCAATAAAGTAACTTGGAAAATTCGTGCTAATAATTGGACATCGTCGTATCTTGACCAGGGTCAACAGTTGGTCGAAAACTACTGAGTTCTAACCTCAAAATGTCACTTCGTTTGGTGACCTAATCTCCCAAAAGCAACGTGGCAATCAGCAGCGAATATCATACTACCGGCGGGTCAACTATACTAATTGAGCAAAATGGCGATTCCGTCAATGAGTTCTATTGTTTAATGTTGTTCATTTAATTTTTTTGGAAATAAACTAACCAATTAATTTTAATTACAATTGAATTTTGATTTACTATTCCTGTGCTTGTCTTTGGCCAGTGTTAGGCCATTCTCTTGTGTTAAAATACTAACACTAGACTAGCAAAACTTTTCTTATCTAGCAAAGGCGACAATTTTGGCAGTGAATGGAAATCAGTCCAGCGAGCCAGCGCAGTCACTTGCACGACCGAGAGAGCATACAACTCTCACTGGATTCTGGTTGTGTCTTAAACGTGTTAATCCTTAACAATTTCGTTTTATCATTGGAAACATATATCAGTTTATCGGATTTACATTTTAAGGCGTTTAGTTTGTCTGAAAGTTTCGTGTCTTACTTTATTATGACGTCTTGATGTAATTTACTGTCTTACAGTGTAAGTGTCTGAATAGTTCGTTATTGCTATAGTCTGAGACACATTTCGCGGCGGAAGTCAAGTATCTGGCCTCAGAGTTTCATTAAGGGGACTCTCCACGCAAAAATGATGAAAATTCGAAAACAAAATCGAAAAACATTTTTTTGCGCGTTCTGATACTTTGAATGTCCTCTTTCAGATTTTTTTTGTTTTTTGAAATATTCGTTAAAAATGCACAAAATGAATAATAATGCACATCGATATCAAGGCTTATAACACGCTTTTATGGCGGTTTCGTGACAAATAAATCTTCAAATATAAGATTTCATGATATTGTTTGATAATTATCATTGGTGTATTATTAATTCATAATAAACATCAATATTAATAATTATTTGGAATAATTATTATTGAAATGGTACAAAATTATTGAAATGCTATACTACAAATAAGACATCAGAACGATTCTGGTGAATTTTCGTCTAAAATCGCTCAACAGCGCGATAGAATAAGTGTACCACGAAGCGTGGCTCGCAATAGCAAAGAAAGCTGGTACACACGGAAGGTAAAGCAAACTGCTGAAGAAAGGGCAAAAGCAGTAAAAGCAGGACACCAATTCCTGCTCCATTTGGAGCAGGAATAGCAGACTAGAATATTTAATAATAATATCATGTATGTTTAAGTCAATAAACGATGTAAAGTACAAGAAATGGAAGTTAAATTTTCAAACGCGTTTTTCTCGATAACTCATTATTATCAATTTTTTAACTTTGAAAAGTTAGTGGGAGCACAATTTTATTCGATTTTCTTAATTTTGTTTAAAGTTCAGAATTCATTTCGCTACGAAAAACGGATGGATTTTGTTAATAATAGTTTTTTGCGATGTTATGAACAATAAAGTAAAAAAACACATTTTTTGGACATATTTTGGCATCTTTTCACATTAATGTTTATAACTTTTGTTTAAAAATCCGTCCGTAATTTTATTATCCTCTTAATTGCAAACAAAGTGGCGCTAAAACAATAAAATTGATTGTCATTTGAGCTCTCACTATCTTTTTGAAAATTGGAGTTTTTTTACAACTTTTTGTTAATTAACGATAAACAATTGATTTTTGGGGGGTTTCGCTACAGATTATTATTATTAAGGGACCTAAATTCGACAAAATACCAAAAAATCAAGGCGATTAGATTAAAATTGACGAAAATAACCATTTTCGCGGAGAGTCCCCTTAAGACATTATTTTCTAAGAATAATACGCTAAAAGCGACTTACAATAAGACACTGGCGTCTTACAGTCATCAGTGTCATCAGGTAATTCTTCAAGTCCAGCGTCCCGGGAAGTTAGTGTCTTTTTTATTTTCAATTTACAAGTTTATGTTTATATCATATGCAAGTTTATGTTTATTTCATATTTTGAATATAATCCAACGATTCTGCGATAATGAAAGAATACATTGCATGAAAAATATTTCACTTTTATACATTCATGGGGTCTGACAAACCGTACGCGTTTTTTCGAAATGTGAGCAAAATGCACACGGTTCGTCAAATCACAAGAATATATAACAGTGAAATGTCTTTTAAGGTAAGTAATCTCCCATTATCAAATAATCACTGGGTTATAATTAAAAGATATACAAATAAACTTCTGAATAATAAATCAAAAAGACACTAACATTGAAACTCGAGACTTGAAGAATCACCTTAAGGTGATGTCGAAGTTCTGCTGCAACGGAGTTAGTGTCTTTGTTTATTTAAAATGTACGAATAATAATTTTACAATAAACTGGCCTTAGCGACATTCTGTGATTCTGGGAGAATATGTCTAGCTGACAAATTAGAACTTTTAATAACGCATGATCGAGAAAGTTGTATTTTCGCGATTTTTTGTAGCAGACGACAGTCCAGATGAGACTGGTCTTTTAACGGATCCAATTTTGAATGTCCAATTTTGAATGGTCCAATTGTGGATCGGTCCAGAAGTGACTCGTCCAGTTTTATCGAGTCCAATTCTGAATGTCCAATTGTGAATGGTCCAATTGTGGATTGGTCCAAAAGTGAATGGTCCAATTGTGGATTGGTCCAGAAGT
>JABFPB010007619.1:0-10843 GCA_022817645.1 Ceratoteleas bidentatus | reverse complement strand
TTAAACCCCAATAGATTCAGTTACCTAAGCATACCCAATAATTCCCAATAACGTAGTACTGATGATTTCCTAATAAAACCCAATACTGTTAACATTTGATAATATTCCCAATAATTCATAATTCATAAATTTGAGAAATTTCCCTTTAAAATCCAATATAGTCAGTTACCTAAGCACACCCAATAATTCCCAATAACACTATGCAGATAATTTCCCATTAAACCCCGATACATTCAGTTACCTAATAGCACACCCAATAATTCCCAATAACACTATACAGATGATTTCCTATTAAATCCCAATGCCGTTAAGATTTGATATTATTCCAAAAAATATACCCAATAATTTCCAATAACATAGTACTGATGATTTCCTAATAAATTCCAATACTATTAACATTTGATAATATTCCCAATAATTCCTAATTCATGTATTTAAGAAATTTCCTATTAAAACCCAATCCATTCAGTTACCTAAGCACACGCAATAATTCCCAGTAACATTATACAGCTGATTTCCTATTAAATCCCAATTCCATTAAGATGTGATAATTTTCTCAAAAATTCCCACCTAATACACTTGAGAAGTTTCCCATCATAACCCAATACATTCCGTTACCTAAACACCTAATAATTCCCAATAACATTATACACGTGATTTCCTATTAAATCCCAATATCGTTCAGATCTGATAATATTCCCAAAAATTCATAACTCATACACTACCGAAATTTCCTATTAAATCCCAATGCAGTTAATATTTTATACTATTCCCAATAATTCTGTAAATATTTTCCCAATAGATCCTAATTCCTTTGTCATTCCGAGAAATTTCTAATTCACATCTTCGCGACATTTCCCTATAATCCGTAATTGGCATTATAAATTTCCCAACGATTCCCATGTTGTTGTGCGGAAATATTTTATAGTTATTGGGAAATGGCCACCCAGTTGGGAAATTTCGATTGCAAATTTACTAACAATTCCTAATATTTTTTTTTGTATTGGGAAATGTTAGTTCCTTTACATACGGGTTGCCTCTTAAAGTCAACTTTCAAGATAGCCCCCAATGGAGTCTCGAACCCGAGACTCCGCAGTGACGATCTATGATGCGAACCACTTGTCCGTGGGAGCTGACTTATCGGCTAAGAGTCGTACGTCTAGATACGTGACATTCAATACTACGGAGTAACGAATGTAAGCATATAACTCTTAGTCGATATGTCAGCTTCCATGGCCTAGCGGTTAGAATCTTAGATCGTCATCGCGGAGTCTCGGGTTCGAGGCTCCATGTGGGGGCTATCTTGAGAGTTGACTTTAACTGGCAAATTTTTTTTTTTTCATTTGTATATGTTTTCTTCACGCAAGGGATTCACGCAACCTTCACAGCTGCTTCGCAGGCAGTTCACAGGGGATTCACATAACCTTCATAGGGGATTCACGGGCACTTCCAATGGAATTCACAAGCACTTGACAGGGGATTCACAATAAACGCTCAATGTGAAGAAATAACCAAATGCTTGTGATTGGCATGACATTCACATTTGAATTTACAATGAGTTCACTGTGACTTCACTGTGAAATTGGTTGTTGTCAGGGCAAGTACAGAAATGGTAGCAATATATTTATACCATCAAAATCCAAACTCACGTACAGAACTTACTGCAGTTTATTGAAACCATCAATATCCAAACTCACGAACAAAACTTGTTGGAGTTTATCAACATAATATAATATAAATTTAAATATAAACCAATAAAACGCAAAACCAAGTG
This sequence comes from Ceratoteleas bidentatus, assembly GCA_022817645.1. Classification (NCBI taxonomy): domain Eukaryota; kingdom Metazoa; phylum Arthropoda; class Insecta; order Hymenoptera; family Scelionidae; genus Ceratoteleas; species Ceratoteleas bidentatus. The sequence goes on along the minus strand of JABFPB010007619.1, from coordinate 9,069 downwards.
CAGAACTTGATGCAGTTTACTTAAACCAACAAATTCAAAACTCATGAACAAAACTTGCTGGAGTTTATTTAACCCAAAAATATCCGAACCCAGTTGCCAGAACGTTTTGAAGTTGATCTAAGCTAACAAAATCGGAACCCAAGTGCAGAACTTACTGCAGTTTAATTAATAAACCATCAAAATCCAAAGCCGCTTACTGAACTAACTGCAGTTTATTTAAACCAACAAAATCCAAGCCCAAGAACAGAACTAGCTGCAGTTTATCCCTTAAACCCCTATTGTATCATATATGTTACATTCACTTTATTTCATTCCCCTTGTTTACCAATGCAATAAATTCACTTGAAAGTTTTGCAGTCAAGTAGAAGGGGTTTGGAATGACACCGTCAACAAAGATTTAAGTTGATTTTGGTGAAACTTAAAAAATCGAAACCAAAGTGCAGAACTTGCTGCAGTTTACTTAATAAACCAACAAAATCCAAACCTAGGTGCTGAACTAACTGCAGTTTATTTAAAGCAACCAAATCCAAACTCATGAACAAAACTTGCTTGAGTTTCTGTACATTTAAAACAACAAAATCCAAACCCACGCACTGAACTAACTGCAGTTTATTTAAACAAACAATATCCAAATCCAAGTGCAGAACTTTCAGGAGTTGATCTAAACCAACATAATCCAAACCCACATACGGAACCGACTGTAGTTTGTTTAAACGAAACAAAATCCATATTAACGAACAAAACTTTCTGGAGTTTATCTAAACCAATAGAATCCAAACCCACGTTCAGAACTGACTGATTATTTAAACCAACAAAATCCGAACCCCCGTAAAATTCATGGACTTGATGGACTTGATCTAAATCATTAAAAGACTATTCTGACAAAAAATGACCCTCGATCAGTTTAGTCTTTTAATTAGATCTTTTAATGATTAGGGCCTCTTCCGCGAAGAGGCCCTACAATCTCGGGCCTCTTCGCGGAAGCCGGGTAACCCACACGGTCGAAAATATATTTGCAAAATATATACGTAAATATATAATTTTTTGCCGCAAAAATATATGTTAAATATATTTAAAATATATAACATGTATTTTAAATATATATAATATATAAATGTACATATATTTTTATATATATTTCACTGTATATATGCAATAAATATATAAAAAATGTATATGAATTATACAATTTTTTGCCGAAATATATTTTATATATTTTCACATATATTTTACGAAAATATTTTCGTCCGTGTGGGAAGGGCCCCGACTGGGAAACCGAATAAGGACCACTTCGATTATGTAACGCATGCTTCTGAAGAGGCACGAATTCTGGACATTACCGGGAAATGCGTCAGGGGCACCCAATCAGGCACCTGCCATGAAGCCGCGACAGAGCGTAGTTTATAATTGGGCGCCAATGTGGGAAGGACCCCCGACCGGGCCCATGGTTTTCATTGCAGTACCTCTATTAAATATTCGAACTGTACAAACAAATAGTAAATTAATAATCGGACGTAACAATCATGTTGAGCTTAATTGAAAATATAATAATTTGAACGATTCCATTTATAAATTAACGATAAATAAATAAACACACTTGCGCCGTGTGCTTTATTCGTTGTTTCATGCGAAACTGAACGTAAATCAATCGTGTATGAGGAAGTGTAAATACTTTTTATTCATTCCCAGCACAAATAATTTATAAAAATAATAAACGAATTACGGTTTGCCACAGTGTATCGTTTTTCAACCGAATGATTCTGCGTGTAATTATTAATATATTTCATTTATACGATGTTTATGTAAAAAAATTGCCACCGCGGGGTTTTAGCAAATACCACGATATTGTCCAAACCGCAAAGCAGCTTTCAACGACGCATGCATTTTTAAGTAACTGTACAATTAAGTAACTCGTTTATTTCGCGTTTCGCACGCTTTCGGCGTATGTTCTTGCATGTCACCACATCTTCTTATGAAAAATTATCCAGTAACCTTGACTGGTGCGATGCTGAACCGGATTACACGTGTTTTTATTGCAGCAAATTGCGGTCTGTCTGTCCGGATTCAATCCCTATAAAGCCTGGGAATTTTTCGCCTATCGCCAATCACGTTCTCTATTTGGTGGACCAAAAATGGTGATTACGAAGTGCAATGTCAGCGGTCTGCGGTTTTCTTGTTTCCTGAAACCGGCGTGTTCCACGTGTCTTTGATTGATCCCCTAGCGGAACGGTCCCGACCCTATTTGGTCGGGACACGGTCGGGACTGGGTCGGGACAGGAATGATTGCAGGCATATAGCATATCTCGGCCATACTCATGGTTCAAAACAATGAAAAATTAATTTCCAACACTTTGCAACTCTGAAGATCGAACTTCTAAACTTTTAAGGCAGCTCAGGTATGAAAAATTTGACAAATTTCTTAAAATTGTTAAAATTTTCTAATTTTTCAAAATTCTTAAAAATTTTCTAATTTCTTAAATTTTTCAAATTTTTCGAATTTCTCAAAATTCTTAAATTTTTCGAATTTCTCGATATTTCTTAAATTTTTCAAATTTCTCAAAATTCTTATTTTTTCAAATTTCTCAAAATTCGTATATTTTTCAAATTTTTCAAAATTCCTAAAAATTAGCAAATTTCTTAATTTTTTTCAAATGTTTCCAAAATTCTTCAACATTTCAAACTTCTTAAATTTTTCAAATTTTTCAAATGTCTAATAATTTTCAAACTACTCAAAATTCTTAAATTTTTCAAACTTCTGAAATTTCTTAATTGTTTCAAATTTTTTTTAATCTTAAATATTTCCAAAATTATTCAATTTTTTATTTTTTTTTATTTTTTTCAATATCTGAAAATTTTTCAAAATTTTCAAATTTCTTAAAAATTTTCAAAGTTATTCGAATCGCAGAATTTTCAATCGTCTAAAAATTCTTAAAATTTTCAAAACTCGGAAAATGTGGCTTAAAATTTTCCAAATTCTTAAAAATTTTTTAATTCCTAAAATTTTTCAAATTTTTTTAATTAAAAAAAATTTAATTTTTCAAAATTCTTAAATTTTTCGGCAAACAACGGATTACTAATATAATTTATGGACTCATCATGATTCGGACTACTGGTTTTCGGACCGACCCACAACTAGACCGTTCACAAATAGACCTTCAAAATTAAACCTGGACCGTTCACTTCTGGACTAATCCATATCTGGACCGTTCACAATTGGACTCTCAAAATTGGACACGTTAAAACTAAACCGTTCAATCCTGGACCAATCCAAAATTGCATCGTTCACAAATGGTCACTGTAAATTGGTCTCGTTAAAACTGGACTGTTCATTTCTGGATCAATCCACAATTGGACCATTCACTTCTGGACCAATACACAATTGGACCATTCACTTCTGGAACGATCCACAATTGGACCATTCACAATTGGACATTCAAAACGGGACTGTTTAATGTTATTTTTTAACGATTGTTTGTTTTTGACAAAGAGGAGATACGGATGGAATTTGAGCAAATTATTAAATAATTTTTCCTTGTAGAAAACTGAAAATTCAGTTGCATTGTAAAAAGTAATAAGAAATTACATGGTGGTTTTCGCTATGTTTAGAGGGATATAATAAAAAAAATAATAAATTCGTTAAAAAAATTAAATAATACATTGTATATAAAGTAATGTTATCATTCGAGTGAAAAATGTTCGCATTAAAATGTCAATTCAGTCGGAAATATTTATGTAATTTTACGTGACGAGTGTAATAACAACTTACAAATGTAATTTATTTTTATAGACTTTGCTTCTGCGTGAAATATTATTTAAAATTTCTCAACAAACTGTGCAAAGACATCAAGTTTCAACTAGAAACTTGATGTCTGCGACTGTTTGAACGAGGGAATCTGGATAAAACAGTTGACGTGTACAAAAAAGATGATTCAGACAAGGCGAAACTGTAACGCATTGGCAGAGCAAAGGATATGTAATGGTTTATAACTACCGTTGAAAAGTCGGTTTACGTTTTTGCTCAAACTGTGGGAAAGATTCGTAAATTAGTCGATGACATAAGCCAAATAAAGGAATAAGGTAGTATTTTCTTCGCTCACTTATTTTAAACACAAGATTTGACCCTTTAACTTTAATATGTTTTTGTAAGTCACGTTTAATTGAATAACAAAACGATAAAGATAAAAACATGCTCAATTGGCTCGTAGCAGTATTGTTTAAAGTCACTGCATAGCGAATTCAAAATACTCAGATTTCAATTAAATTTAAACCGTTTGCTCTACAGCCAAAGAGATGTTTGCGGTTAAAATTTCGGAGTGATTCGTTAACTCGAAACTGAGCAATTTAACTTTAAGTTCGAATTTTTTTTGTCTCAAATTGTTCGAAAAGTGTCTAGGAAGTATTGATATTTTTTCCTGGGATTGAAAAGTAATAAATTTAGAGGTGTTTCGATTTTTTAATTGAAAAATTGCCTTTTGCAAGGTTAACGGGATCGCAATTTCCTGTTTCCGAGTCATTGTGTACTTGGCGTAGTTCTGGTGAATTTAACCGGAAAAACAGATAGCTGGTGAATCTAACTGGTTATTTGTTTGTGTTGGTGAATTTAACCGACACACGTGTTGATAGAAAATTTAAATTTGATCAAATTAACGTATTTCTTTTTCAAACTTCGGACTCACAATTTAATTTAATTTCATCAGTAATTTGTTTATTTGTTAGCGTTCGACGAATTAGCCAGGGCTGTAGAACGTCGAAACGTTACAGTACTTTAGTCAAATTTGTAGTCGTTTTTTAAAACGTTTTCCAAATAAAAGAAAGGTTTTTCGAATGTGTTTGTATTTTTTAAAAATTTGTTATGAATTTTGTTGTATTTGTTTGAATTTTTTGAAGTTTTGGAATGTTTTTTTATTTTTTTCGAATTGTTTTTACTGTTTTGAATTTTATTCGGTTTTCATGAAATTGTGTTCGAACTGTTTGGAATTTTGTGTGAATTTTTTCGAATTTGTTTGAATTTTTTCGAATTTGTTTGAATTTTCATCGAATTTGTATGAATTTTTTTCGAATTTCATGAATTTTTTTCGAATTTGTTTGAATATTTTTCGAATTGTTTTAATTTTTTCGGATTTTTTCCAATTTTCTTCCAATTTTTTCGAATTTTTTAAAACTTTTTCGAATTGTATTGAATGTTTTAATTTGTTTCGAATTACAAAATATGTTTTTTGTGACACGTGCGATGGGAAGTGGCCTTTTCCGACCTGAAAACCGGGAGGAAAGTGACCTATTTCCGACCATCCGGGAGGAAATAGGTCACTTTCCATACTTTTCCCTAGGGCGGGAAAATGTGTTTCCCGCCCTAGGGAAATGCGGAATTGAACCATGATGAACATTGATGGCCCGGACCATGGGGAACAAACGTTTCAGTGTAGATAGTCTGTACTCCGCGCGAAGCGGCACACGACTGGCACTGAACTGCTGCCTGCGCTCGCTTAAATACTCTCTAGCGTACTACGTGCGAGGCGGCAGGTCGTTTAAGGCCGGTCCGCATATTGGGACCTGACGATAACTCGGCTCGTCTGTACTCCGCGCAAGGCGGCACACGACTGGCACTGAACTGCGGCGTGTGCTCGCTTAAATAGTTTCGAGCGGATCAGCGCCGCGGGCCCCGGTGTCCGCATTTGTTAAAAAAAAACAAAAAAATAAAAAAATTCTACTAGCCTTTTTTATCTCGGGGGGCTCCGCCCCCCGAACCCCCCGCCGGGGCTTCGCCCCTGGACCCCACCGGGGCTTCGCCCCTGGACCCCACCGGGGCATCGCCCCTGGACCCCTATAGTCACGTTTCAATATTGTTGCACAGAGGCACTCAAAAGGTCCTTTTTGTGCAAGGCGGACAAAAAATATCGTGTGTATCACGGGCGCAACGGCTATTAACGCTCAGCCGAATTGCTGCCCTCACCGAGGCGCCCTCTGACGGATTTCGGCTCGCCTTCGGCGAGCCGAAATCCATCCTCAGGCGCCTCGGCTCGGGCAACAATTCGGCCTCGCGTCAATAGCCTACTTTGCGCCCTTGGTACACAATGTACTATTTCGACCATATGGGGTCCTGCAGGACCCCACTATAAACCCTATAAAAAATTGTTGATTAAAAAAATGGAATTCAAAAAAATAGGATTGTAATATTCCTAATTCACAATCTGAACAATTGGAATACAAAATTTGAAATGTCAATTTTGCCCAATCGACGTCTATGCCAAGAGAGAAGTTGATAACAATTATGGAATCCAAATGTAATATTTTCTATTCAATTCAATTCTGGAAATGGAATAGAAGTGACGAGCTAAACTGATTCCAAGTATGGAATTCACCATACTTGGAATCCATGGGCATTGATAGTTCAATTGCCGTAGAAAATTTTAATATGGAATTTCCATATTTAACTTCCATATGGAAAATTGACCACATGGAGATTCCATTATAAAATTTTAAACGGGGACATAAATCCACGTTCTGTTAAAAAATAGCGTTGGCTGTCTTATCGACATATTTATTCTGATCTTCTGAACGTTGAACGACAGCACTGATCAGTAATTCATAGCTGCGACTTAAGGTTGTACAATCGGAAAGGAGTGTATTTTTAGGGTTCAATAAATTAATCGTTCGGATAGCATATTTGAAATAAAGCAAACGCTGTATTTTTGTGTGATATTGATGAACAAGGATAAAATAATTATTTTATCAACTCAATTTTCCAAAACTAAGAAAAAACAAAATTTTTTTAACATTTTAATTGTTTTATATAGTTACAAAATTTGTTATGAAAGCTATTAAATAGGCAGCAGTGACTTTATAATCTACACAAATATTGCATATTTGTTTCAGGCGAGCATTCTACGGCAACATATTCACAAAAAAGCATATTTTTGTTTCTATTTTTGTTAATATCTCTAAAACTAGCGACAAAAACTTATTCAGATTTCGTACACATTTTCCCCATGACATGATTAACGACATATCCAATTGTCAAAAGATTCTTAATACTTTTCTCCTGCAAATTTGCGATATTCACTACACGTGTGTTAGTTCACATAAAACTCCATGTATTTTTTGGTTACTTCGAATATTTATATCTCAACTTCTGGAGACACAATTTTGATAAGATTATGGGAATATAATTAAGTGGTATAAATATGCATTCAAGTAAATTTTCATGACATTCTTAATACTTTTGATTCATGATTGTACAACTTTAACACGTCTAAAAGTTTTAAAAATGATTCCCAAGTGTTTGAAATTAAAACACTTGTTTTTACAGTGTGATTGGAGTTAAATGAGGAAGTGAAATACGCTGCAATACGCATGCGCAGTCCAGAAAATGACTCCGAAAGATGTGAATTTTTGCTTTAAAAAAATTCACCGTTACACTGACCAAACTAAAAATCTATCCAAGCGAGATGTTGATGAATATAATAGAATCCAATGTTTTCTATTCATTCATTTCTGGAGACGGAATAGAAGTTTACCTGTTAAAAATATGAAGATGAAGCTGGCAGACTATTCCCCAGCAGACTATTCGGAAAGCAGCGGTTCTCAACCGAAATCAAAAATTGATATACATGGAGAAAAAAAGGATATTACATTTTCGTATAAAGTATAGAAAAAGATGACTATATGTAAGTTATCAGAAAAATTCAAATACGGTTATATGAAAAATTGGGATAAATGTACGAATAACTACAACATTCTTCTACAGTTAATCATATATTTATCCCACATTTTTCATATACCGTATTTAAATTTTTCTGATTACTTACATATAGTCTTATTTTTCTATACTTTATACGAAAATTTCATATACTTTTTTTTCGTGTAGACAATCCTATAAAATTTTTAGCGTTTGCCCAAACTCAAAAAGATTTTCTAGATTGGTTTTTGATTTCGGTTGAAAACGGATGTTTTTCGAATAGTTTGCTGGAGATTAGTCAGCTTCACCTTCATGTTAAAAATGATGTATTAAGGTGATGTTCAAAGCGAGGAGCAAATTCAAATCGGCAGTTTGGCGCCAAAAGTGATGTTTTGATTTGTGTACGTGTGAATGAGTATTTTGTGTGTTTCGCCTAGAACGAAAAATATATCGCGTAAATTAGGCACTGCTTTCCGGACGCGCGTGAGAGCTACCAGCAACTTCGCGTTCGCGTCTCTCCCCCCCCCCCTCGAAACAGTCCGGTCGTCCGCAAGTGCAGTCCGCAAGCGGGCCCCGCGTCGACACCGCGCAGCACGGGCTAACTTTGTTGCAATCTTTTGTATATTTGCGTTGGTGGCGAAAAAGAAAGATGTTTTTAGTGAAAAGAAAAAAGTGGCGTGATTGTTCATTTCGAGTGCTCCAAATCCTGGGCGGAAACCGATTCGCGATGGACACAAACCGCATCCGCTAGCGGGAAGAAGGCGCCCTCTCGAACATCTCCGAGAGAGCCTTCCAACGCGCAACACACAGTATTGTTGCAGGGGTTCTTACTTTTTTAATCTGTGCTGAATCCACGACCGCATTTGATTCGGATTCCTATTTTTCAACTCGGGATTGTTAGCGATCGCTTGTTTCATCTCTATTGATTTCGGATATGTATTGTTTTTAATACATTCGCCGAATAGTTGCTCCATTTTTTGGACCTCGGGATCGGTCCACGGTCTTCTCTTCCCGAAATTGTTATCTAGATGTGAAAATAGTTAATTATTGCCTAGGCGAATACAGTAAATTTGTAAATTTGGCTTTTGCCTTTTTTATTTATATCTGTATTTCTGTTCCTAATTTATATACAATTCGAAAAAGCAATCCAAATTTGTAATCAGTTCATAAGGAATCCAAAACACAGAAGACATAATAAAATATATTCATAATTATGAGATATTCGCATTTAAAATCTGAACTGTTTAGAGTTCAAATGCGAATATCTTACTATTATTATATATTTTATTATGTTTTTCATAAGTTTTACATTCCTTTTGAAGTGATTGTACATTTAGACTGCTCTTTCGAATTGTATATAAAATAGAAACAGATATATAGAAATAATTGTGAAA
>JABFPB010007618.1:0-10845 GCA_022817645.1 Ceratoteleas bidentatus | reverse complement strand
ATAGCTCGGGGACAAGTCAGGCAGACTACAAATTGAGCATCGACGGTTCAGTTCTCGTCTCAGTCATTATATTTTTTTCATAATATGAGTCTGATGAGGAATCCTCACAATGCCCACATCAATTCCAACCGTTACGGTAATCAGGGCCTAATATGGATGCCTGATGAGTATCTGATCAGGTGATGAGGCCTGATCAGGCCCTGATCTCAGCATAATCACAATTTTTACTAGGGTATGCGCCGACTTATAATTTGTATTCGCGCACTTGTATCGGAAATATGCCGATTGGCCGATGCTCGATAATTTCCTGAGCATTCCGCCGAGGACCGGACCGTTATGACCTGGAATCTCCCTACGCAGATATGTCATGCCATCTCCCTTCGCTGTTAATTACATTCATTCAGCCAGAAGAAGCGGCGCGAAGAAAGGCCTTTTTCGTTTTCTCGGCGCAACCGATGCTTACGAGTCATCATTCATCGCTCGATTATAAATAATGCAGCAGGTTGCGGCCCGGGGAATTAAGGTCCCTGCTTTTCGAGGGACAGGTTGATTGATTTTATCGCGCGGATATTAAGTTGGTAATACTGCGGCGAAAATTTACGGGCCAGACACTTTAGCGGTCGTCGCGCGATAGGGGCGAAGGGGTAGATTTTCTGCGGAGTGGCAGAAAATCATTCGGGGAGATATGTTGAATAAGAGTACTTGTTTGATGATTTGATCGGTATTGCAAAATAATGCAATAGAAAGTATTCTTAAAAGACAATAAACTGCGAAGCAATTTTTGTCGAACAAATATTCATTTTGAACGAGAAAAGCAGAGGTTCTGTTAGCCAAAGAAGATTTGCAAATATTGTGATGATAAAAAGTAAAACGGAGTCGCGAAACTTACAAAGAAATCCGGATACATGAGAATATGGAATATTTTTTTATCAGATTTTATCGTTTTTATTTGCCTTTCAACGAAAACGATGCTATTAAATTAGCAAATTCGTCGGATGCCAAATCTCGTCGATTCACCATTTGATTTCTCCAAATGAAAAACACATTTCATACGCCGCGGAACTATCGACTGTTCCGCCAGTTAAAAAAAACGTAAATGGAAAATAGTCTGGCACAAAAAGCACAATGGGAACCTTACCGTGGAAAATGGCGAAACGCGGATAACAAAATAACAGCAAATAGCGTTCGAACGTTTGATCAATGTTGTCGAAACGTGCATTGAACATTACCTTACATTTCAACGTTCATTAGATCCGCATTAAATGTTAATTTACGTTTAGCGTTCTCCTGCGGCTTGCATATGTTTAAATCTATATGCGTGTACGAGTATATGAATGGTCACTTAGTCATTGGTTTGCCGGTTCGCGGTACGAACTGTTGATTATGTGTAAATATATAATATAAACAAAGAACGCATTTGGTTTAGGGGATACATAATTATTTCACAATTACACGCCATTACTTGCGTTTTTATCCCGCGTTGCACAACAACTGCATACCAGCGGAATATTCAAACATTTTGCGGCGTATACGCAAACTGTATGAATATACATGTGCGACTCGGCGTATAGATTGCACATAATTCCTATAAGGTTGGATGAAATGTAAGACGCCGTTTCTCGAGCTTTTAACGCACTCTCGCAATCAATTGCAAATTTCTTTCCCCATTCCATAGAGTGTAATAACAAATTATGGACTCGTCCAGCGGTCTTGTAAAACAATGACACACTTTCGTGGCATTAAAAAACCATGAATGCATTAATTAAAAAGTTACAAATTGTCGTTAAAATGAGCGACTCCTGTAACTCGGGCACACTTATAAATCGTAGATTATTCGAAACGAAAGTGCGCGGCTCTGAATTAACTTGTTTTTTCCGGCATCAACGGTGTAAAGTTGACGCGATCATTTTCCGTCAAAGACGCGATATTTTAATGACGGAGAAATTTGCCGGGATTTACTTGGACGGATTAAGTTCGGGCAATAAAAGTTCGACTAATCGGTCGACGGTGAAATTGAATAATCGCGAAGAGTATTTTGAAATAGGCCGTTTTGATTTCGAAAGCGAACGTTTCGTTTCTCGCTTCATTTTCGTCGAAATATCTCATCGTGTGGAACATTGCGCGCCGAGCAAACTGTATCCAGCGTTTAATTGTGGGCCATTCTTTTTGTTCCAGGGAGGTTTCAAGCTACAAATTCTGGACGCACTCGACAGGCCTCTAGTCGATCTTACTCCTGTTACGAGTCAAAGTCAATTTGTGGAAGACGATGCAACGTAATTATATCACACGAATATCACACTTTTCGCCGCGGGAAAAACTGCACGCAAATGAACGTGGAAATTGCACGTTCGAATCCCGATCGGGAATCGCGATCATTGGAAACGTCCGCGGAAGTACAATTTGCACTTGAAAACGTTACGCTTGCGAGTGGCACGCATTCATTTACGTACTTTCTTCTCGGCTTTATTTTTACGTACGCCAATTAACCCGTCAAAATCCGTAATTACGCGTTTCCGCATGAATTGCGCTCGAAAAAACGCCGGCCTTCTCCGCGAAAGTTCACTCCGTCGAATTTCGCAGTGTCATCTAACGGATTGTCCGCGCAGTACACTTTTCGTAATTTTATTACGTCTTATTTAACGACGGCTACTAAACATTACAGTTATGCAGCCGCGAATAGCGGACTTGCGTCAAATTGTGTTTTACGTTCTGGTAATATCGCGCATTAATAATAATAAATTATCCGTAATAATGATTGACTTTTTGAACTCCCACGGCCGTCCCGGGGATCTTCTTGCCGAGTTTCATAATGTACCGTCATAATCACCCGGGGTTATAAATCCGCGACGCTAAGGATAATGTGATTATTTTAAAAGTCGCGCGAGCAGTCCCGTTTTACTGTTTGACAATTAACGCTGCTAATTTATTTTCGAACGTTTTATCACGGCCTTTCTGTGCAGTCTTTCACGCTAATTCGATTGCGCGTTATAAACTGTAATGCCGTACCGTTATTGTCGCGAGACAAATTCGAAACTTCGGCCTGGCATTGCCTTTGAATTGCCCCCATTAGGTCGCTAAGTGACCGTTATTTTTGAAAATGCTTTTCAGGGCGCAGTCGTACCTCATTAAGTTACCGCAAAATTTTACCTGCACGGACTGCACAATCAGGCTACTCCGAGCTGCGAAGGAATGGGGCCCATCGTACCAGTTCTGGTCATGCGCCGATATCGACGTAAGTGTTCATCCGACACATTCTGCACGTTCTATCGAACTTTTTTTCAGTCAGACTATTATCATCTGCTGAAAAGCATCGAATTGTCTGCATTGCGCGCGAAATTGCACAACGCGGCGATACGTCGGTGAAAAATGATCTTAAGGTAGTTCCCTTGTTAAGTTAAAATAGTGAGAATTCGATGAAACTTTAAATGTCGTTTATTTCGAGGCTATTATTTGATTTGTCAAATTCCCAAGCATTTCGTCTGATTAGAAGCTGAGATATTAGATGCTAAAATTGATGAAAAATGATATATATTTAGTATTTGGATTTAAAATTAAATAATAATATTATAAGAACCTAACTGTAAAGTTTTATTATAATCTCATGTTTTGTTATTCATAAATAAAAAACAATTATTGAAATGTTGTTATAACATTTGAAAAACAAAATTCAAAATTACACGAAGAACAAATAAAACATTATTCAATTAATATGATCATATTTTCACTTGGCACCCTAAATATACGGTCCTTCACAGGGGAACTACCTTAATCAGAAATTCAATCGGTTAATCGTTCAGACGCGTTTAATTAATTCATCTGACGTCGGATATATATTTTGCGAAATTCCGTTTCTTTAAACAACACCTTTTCTCGACCTTTCCTTAGCTAACCAAACACGACAAGATAAATACGACACTTTGTCCGGCGACTCTGTGCAAAAATAAAGATATTCGCGTTGTCCGTTTTGCATGACCCAATTTCCCGTCGTATCAAAGCTTTTCTGTCGCAGCAAGGGCGGATTTCGCGAAATTACACAAATCGGTCTAACGACGTTACGCATTTGCGTTTATTTATGCAGTTATTTGCCGGTCTTATTATAGTAAACGCGGCGAAACGCGCGACTTCGCTTCGCGGCTTTTTGTGTCACCGGCGACAAAGCGACGCGTCGAATTTTGCAGCTTCCGACGAATTCGAAGCGACTTTAACGGCTATTTTATTTCGTTCGGATAATGGCTTGTTGAAAAGCAGTTGATCTGTGCTCAATTGGGTAATCAAGTATTGATGGGTCCTTTGAATATCGTAATAACTGTTACGCTTTTTGCAGATATTGGACCGAAAGGCGTACAAAGAAGATTGCAGTGGACATGGTAGATATTTATTAGGGAGGTGCAGATGTGACAGGCTTTACCACGGCTCGCGGTGTCAGTATAAAGAAGAGTGTTTAGACGATTTCGACTGTGGCACACAAGGAACGTGTATTGACAACGACGGCACTACTTCCCCGACCAAGCATTGTTACTGCAATATTGGATTTTTCGGCGCGGGATGCAATAAACGTGCGTTTCCTTTATTCACAATATTATTCGATTACTGTTTACTGACTTGCCGCGAAATACGATGTCAAATTGAACATTTATCGCGGTTAATACACTCCCGAAATTACTTTAGCGGTGTTAAGTCCTTTCGAAGGGAAATTTATTGCAACTACTTTCTAAGATTAAATTATGACATTTTTTCATCGGAGCGGCCTTTATGGGGAAAAATAAATTTCTCGTTGAAGCGCGCCTAAGCAAGTGAAATATTCATGGATTGATCCCGGATTTCCTTTTACCTGATGACGAATAAGGCTTTAGATAAATGTTCCCCGGTAAAACTCGATTAGCGTAGAAAACAAAATTTCAATAATGGTAATGGTAAATGATAATGAAGCAAGTTGGATCATTTGATATAATGCAATTCGTCGGACAAAACCTCTAATTCCACAAGCACGTCGCATATTGATATTATTTTCTTTGATGTTGTACGAGCGGCAGTAAACGTTTTCATAAATGTCATTGAAATTTAAATGACTCTTTGTTGCGTGCAGTTGTCGACGGTGTCTTGTAATTGGCGAGCGCGTGCATTACATTGTGAAACATTTTGCGCCATCGGACACAATGCCCGGCGCAATTAGCATGAGTAAACAACAGTCAAAAAAGTATACTTACACCTCTGACTCACCTCAATTAGGGCAGTGACTCGAGCGCAAGAGATGATTAAAGTTGTTTCAGTTGCATTATGCCAGAAATGCAGCTCTGAAGCCGACGTGCGGTCCCCGCTTTTCGGATGACGTTACACCGTCATTGGCTAAATTATTTCATTACCTACGTCAGAAGAGATTACGTTAATATTTAGTGCGAGTTATGCCCGCGCATTTGCATTATTAAAATCCCACAACTTTACCGAACAAAAGGAACTCCGTCGTCCGAACGTTGAATCAACGTTGCTTTAATTACCGATGGTTCTCTCGGCCGAACGAACATTTTTCCATTCAGTTCCCAAACAATCAGCCCAGCTAATTAAACCCTGAAATCCACGGCAATTTCGAACTTGGAACTCCAATAACCCCATTTTAACAATTGTTGTTCAATATTCCTCTCCGCTCAATATTCAGCTAACAAGTACCCCGGCTCTTTGTTCAATCCGCCAACTTTTTATCGCTTTTATCAATGTTTTTTCAGACTTGCGAACTTGGCGCAAAAAATTCTCAAACTTGCTTTCAATTCACTACACTCTTTCATCCTGATTCCAATTCCCGCTTTGCGATTGCCTTTCATTCGCCCAAACCGCAATTTGTCTCAGTCTAATTACGACAACAACTCTTTTCGCGACGCTAAATCACGGAAGCGGAATTCGCGAAAAAAGACGAGGGCACGGGAAAAAAGGCTCGCCGAAGCGACAACCAGTGACGATAACTATCCATTTCGCAGGCTCGCCGGTGAAGAACACGGACATTGATCTGCAGTCGTACAACGTGAAGCGATTTTCCGACAATTTCACATTCTACTGGAGAATATTGGAGAGCACTCAAGAGTTCGAGGGGGTCGCCGTGGTCAACGGCACTTCCTGGGTCGGCGTCGGTTGGCGCCCGAGCAGGCTCACGTCCGCGTGCAAGGCGCTGCCGGAAATCAGGGAACGCGGAAACCAGAGTCCCAAGCAGTACGAGCCTTTACCTAAACCGGAACCCGGCTCGGACCCTGAGCCCAAATCCGAACCCGAGCCCACGTCCGAGCCCAAATCCGAGCCGGAACCCAGCTCCGAACCCAAATCCGAACCCGAACCCAGCTCGTTGTTGCGGTCGAACGCGAAACGGCGATCCGCGAAAGACGGAAGCTCCACCACGCAGCCGGAAACGGACGTAACTGTTCAGACCCGGTCGAGCGTCACTTATCGCGTCAGCACGAAGCAAGGTATGAATGACATTAGTGGTTTACGATCATTGACGTCGGCGTGGCAATCGGATTGGCCGCGATTCCGAGAATTGAAAGTTGGAAGATGGTGTAATTGCACGTTTTTTGTCCTTCGAGGATCCCATGTAGACATCGAACGTGGAATCCAGGTGGATTCTACGTGGAGGAATATTCGGACGTAGACTGGACGTAGATTCCACGTCGAAATTACGTGTTTTAGAAGTGTTTCTGTTAGGGATGCATCGATTGGAATCGCAACCAAGGGGGGATGTAATCGAATGTTAGTGATAGCATGATATTGCATGATATGTGGAATTTTTGGGTTGGAGGTGCAATGATTGAATCGGGATAATTGGTGTTAATTAAGGGATTGTAGGGATAAAAGGGTGGCGGTCCAATTATATTAATCGAATGGCAGTTGGCGAATGGATATGCGTGGACTTACGGCTTTGCAATTAATTTGGTAATTGGCGGGAATTGGTGTGGAGAGGAGATAAATAATGTAAGATGGGAAGGGATGTAACGTGCCGATGAATCGGGGTTACGTGGCAATTCGAGGATGAATGGGACCTAAGAGAAAAAACTGGCTTGGAACTGAAAATGGAATTTGACACTGGAAACTATAGTAGAATCAACCTTGGTTCAAGCATGATTGGAAATCCATTCATAGGCCACTTCTAGGTATTCGAATGATGGAACCAATCTAGGAATAGTGAATGGACACTTCAACCAAGCTTCATTCCAGATGGTTTCCAGAGTTAAATTTCACTTATGGTTCCAAACCAGTTTTTTGTTAGGATGTTGTGAATGTGGGATAAAAGGAGAATGGGATTCGCGGGAGCGATTCGGAGGCGAGCTGATTGTCCGGTTGTGTTTGCAGGTCGCAAAAAGAGGGACGCGAGTGCATCGCCGA
The DNA here is from genome assembly GCA_022817645.1 of Ceratoteleas bidentatus. Classification (NCBI taxonomy): domain Eukaryota; kingdom Metazoa; phylum Arthropoda; class Insecta; order Hymenoptera; family Scelionidae; genus Ceratoteleas; species Ceratoteleas bidentatus. The sequence goes on along the minus strand of JABFPB010007618.1, from coordinate 3,483 downwards.
GGGCGAAAGGTAAGCTTATTTTATAGTGACATTAACATTCCGGAAATTAAGTCGAATAAAACGATTTCGACTTTTTCGAATTCACTTCCTACATGCGCGTCATTCCGTGTTATCTCAGGAGGCTCGTAACGTTGTGCTCTTCTTTCCCATTTGTATTTTTCTTTTTTATAATTCCCAAGTTGGCACTTGAGTAGCTCTGCCCTAAGAATGCACAAATATGAACACCGTAAATTTTAAATTCGGACATTAAACATTATCAAGGGAAAGCGTACTGCACAGCCGTTCGACTAAAATGCAACAATTGCAATTGATAACAACTTTTTGGTGACGCAAAGTTTCAGATGAGAAATATCGTAATCACAAAAGCTTCTAACATGGCAGTGTATGACGGCCAAAAATTGTTTCACTGCGATGTTACACCACAATGCACCGAGAAAAAAACAGTTACTCGAGTCAGATTAATTACTTTCTTGCATAATGATGACGAAACGCGCATTTCGTTATCATTACTAAACGAATTCGATCAAGTTAAGTCGACCCGCCTAAACTTTTTTTCACGGTGCAATTTATTACTACTAATTATTAATAATTACATCGAAAGATTTTAATTCTGATTGATACTACTAACTGGTAGATACGGTGCACTCGAGGTAAAATGATAATAATCAGAAAAGGACGGCCAACAGTAGCTGTAGCATGAATGAGTCGAAAGAAAACACCGTAATAATTGTAGAATTAAAGCAGCGTTAACGGAATTTGTGCAATGGTCAAATAAAAGGCAGACGACAGCGGACTTGATCCGTCAGCACTGGGCTCCCGCACTATAATTTATTAATCCGTGTATTAAGTGTGCCTGAAAAATAAGACAACTTAAGGCAACAAATAAGGCAGTAAAATCGTACAAAAATTGTAATAAGTATTTGCCACCCATCCCATTAACATAAATGGTAGAAACGTGACAGGATTGAATCTGTAAGGTTTAACAAAATTAAGAGGTAATACGGTAGGTGGGGTCAAGCGGGGCAATGACAGGTTTATAATATACAATTAATTAACATAATTGCGTAAATGCACATAATTATGTAACTATATTTTAATGTTATGATTTTTTAATTATTTGACACGGTAACTCCTCGATTCCGCTAAGAAAGCGAGTGAAATTTCACATTTTCAAAGCAAATACTATTAATTACCTGAAAAGCTCAACAATTAAATTAGCATTAATTAGCTAGCTGGAAATAAAAGTTGTGTATATTTACTTAAATGAACATTAGCACCGTGAACTTTCTAATTAAATTTGTGCTTTACATATAATATCACGTATAAATTGATTTTTGATAATTAAATTTTCGTTTTTTACGCCACATTTGCCCCGCTTAATCCCGCGTCCTCAAAACTAAAATAAACTTACTGTACACCGTAGAACGTCGTAATTCGACGATAACCAAATCTTACGGTGACGGGATAAGTTCTAATTGGTAGCACATCGTTGCTTTGTTGCACAGGGGGGCCAGTAGGCGAGCCTCACGCAGAACCCGAACCACAATCCAAGCCGGAACCTAAATCTGAGCCTGAACCGAAATCAGAACCAGAGCCCAAATCAGAGCCTGAACCGAAATCAGAACCTGAACCTACATCCGAACCCGAACCCAAACCTGAACCCACATCTGAACCTGAACCCAAGTCAGAACCTGAACCCAAGTCAGAACCTGAACCCAAATCAGAACCAGAACCCAAATCGGAACCGGAGCCCAAATCATTACCAGAACCGAAATCCAAGCCCGAACCAAAATCCGAACCGGAACCGAAATCCGAACCGGAATCCAAATCCAAACCGGAACCCAAATCCAAACCGGAACCCAAATCCAAACCAGAACCCACATCCGAGCCCGAACCTAAATCTGAGCCAAAATCAGAGCCTGAACCGACATCTGAGCCTGAACCTAAATCCGAACCCGAACCCACATCCGAACCCGAACCTAAGTCGGAACCAGAACCCGAACCCAAATCCGAACCTGAACCGGAACCCAATGCAGGCAATAGTCAGCATGGCGGAGCAAGTGAAGGTAAATTTCATTTTATTTATCCATGCAAATCTGTGATGACTGATGTAATTGTAAGTTTCTCTTCTATTTCATTTACTTTGCAATTATAATTTGAATTTATAAAGTTACTTTTAAAGAAAATCAGGTTCTACATTACAAAAACACTTCTTCCGAAGTATAATTCAGACCTCAGACACTTACTTCATAACCAAAAACTGATTCTAAATTTCAAACAGACCTTCTTCTTTCAAAAAACTTCAGCCTCTTCAAAAAACAAAATCTTTCTAAAACATAACAGACTAAACTCATCACATAAAAATCGAACACATTCGACCAAATTTCTCAGTCTACTAAATCTCAAAAAACATCACATATGGATAAAACCCAACAAAACTCTAACCCCATCAATTACACCATCAACTCTACTATCCCCCATTACTCTCCCAGAACAGCGTCACTCACACCCTCGAAACAGTACAAACAATTACACAGAAGTAAAAACCGTGCTGTTCGAAGCGGCGAAAATTGCAGTTACCCCGAACAATACTAACTTCTATCGGGGCGTCGTTTTTACATAACGAAATGTTTAACACCTCGCTCGCTTGTCCTGGATTTTGTAATTGATATTTATTCCATTTTGCCAGCCGGAACGTCCAAGCCCAACAAATATACGCCCAAGCATGACTTCAACCCGATGGACTGCACGGACATGGTAATTGGCGCGGCGCGGGGTATGCGGCACAGGATCGGCGATTATTATTCCAGAGACAGATCGACGCCACACCCAGACACGTACTGGGGCGGTCGGGACAGCCTCACGGCCGCGATGGGCTTCGAGAAGGACGGAGTCACGACGATACTCTTCCGCAAAAAGCTCGCCACCGACGAGGCGTTCACCGACTACGAAATCCGCGACGAGCTCATGCAAGTAATTTGGGCGCAGGGACAGCGGTCCGGCTCCTATGTGCATAATCCGCCGAGCGGCGTTGAGAAGAGCAACGTCAAAGTTAAGGAATTCTACAAGGATGACGAACTCAAGTACCACGGCCACAAGTCACAACGCGGCGTCACCACTATGAACTTCTTTGGTGCGTTGGCATTTTCCAATGAAAATAATTGATTCGTTATAAGAAACCTGTCTTCTAAACGTCGATATACTTCTTATAAAAAGATTTATAATAATGTAGAAAATATCCTGCAGAAGAAGACTAGTTGAAATGTAACATTTTTTATATTATACACGAATGGAAATAGTTTTACGGAAATAATACGTATTCTTTTTATATATTCATTTTAATTGCCGATTTTATTCTAATAATAGACGGATTTCTTCGTGCCGAAAATTTAAGTGGAAAATCCTCTTATTATTAAAATATTCCACTTATGAAAACCGGACATTTTTAAGATGGCGCCAGGGATACATTGAGAAAATGGGACT
>JABFPB010007617.1:0-10847 GCA_022817645.1 Ceratoteleas bidentatus | reverse complement strand
ATGTTTATACCGAATCGTCGAATGAACTGACAAATCCATGCGACGCGCGCAACTTTTCACACACACATTTAACGATAGTCAAACTGATTGGTCAGCCCCCTGTTCTTTCACAACAAGAAGTTTTTTGGAATCCCGGATAGAGGGTTAAGCGGGCTGGACAGGCATAAAAAGCGATTTTCGTGACTTTTTTTAGCTACATAATAAAATGATATCAAACTTTATTTATCTATTGTATGGTCCGCAGAGACTAAAACAACATTTTTTTATTTTGATGGAAGTGCTCCTTAACTCCACTGCACCATTGCCAAGCAAGGTATGCGCGAACTGCACTGGTGAACGTTCGGATACCTGGTTCTGGCTGTGGAACCCCTAGAACAAAATTATAAAAACTGCCTTGTAGAAAAACATATCTTACATCGCAGTACATATGGAAATTAAAAAAAATCATTTAAAAAATGGTGGCAACGCAAAGCAAAACTCGGTTTTTGACCCTAAAAATTCGGTAGAAAAAGCTACACCTAAAATTGAAATTAAAAGATACCATAAAAATCGTATGTATTACGATAGAAAAAATAGTTATAAACAGGAAAAAATTTGAACTTAGTTGCATAAAAATTGCCAGAATTATCTGTTCCACCAGTTTGAAAAATATGGTTTTGTGAAAATCGCGTTATAGTTTCAACTTATGTTTTATTACAGTACTAAAATTAAACAAATCTTCAATCAGCTGACCCTCTCGCTCATTATCGCGCTGGTCCAGGTCCTTCCGGGAGGATAAAGTCTCTACTTTATCGGTATATTACACAAATCGCCGACCGGACTCCAGCGCTCCGACGCGCTCTGAGTGCATCAAAATCCTTTGCAATACATCGCGTTTTTGACACATAATAAAGTTGAAAGCCAACTTTATACGATTGAAAATTAAAGAAGACACATTAAAGATTTTTTGAAAAAAGCAAATTTTACACCCTGTCTAACCCTCTTAAGGGGAGGTTACCGTTCATAAGCATGATCGCGTCAAAATTGGCGAATTTTTTGTGTATACATAAAGAATAATTACTTAAACTGAAGTTAGTGTACATTATTGCCTCATAATCGAAGAATAATCTCAAAATGAAACCGTGCCGCCGCGCGCGCTAGTTTACGCGAAGCGTTCCACACCCTTGTCAGGTAATCTGAAATGAAAACGGGTAAAAAATTATTATTCTTCATTAAATTTGGGGGGCCTTATGTTATTTAGATTTTCGAAAAACCCCCGGATATCAAAATTGCGGCCGATTGATTAAAGATGTCATACTGTGCTATTAATACAAAATCAGTGCTGACTCAATATTGATGAAAAAAAACACATTAGCGCTATATCAGTGGTTTATTTTTCGCAGTGCACAAGAAAACTTCACGACCCAAGAGAGTAATTTGAGAAAACCTGCACTTGTGTCAATATTTTTTATCTTTAAGTTTGAAATTAACTACTCGTACTTTTCCTTGAAAAATGGTTGGTGTTTTCAAATTCACGCGATAAAAATGATATAAAACACTTTGCTTAAATACACTATTAACGCCAAAATATTAGATAACATTAAATAATATTGTAGAAATACTCCAGAAATGCGAAAAATATACCGATAATGTTATACATATCTTATCGACCAACTTGAACACATAACGCAAAAATAATATTTTGCGTCAGGATTCAGAGTTGAGAATTCATTTCATATTCACTCTTAAAAATATTACAAAAATCCGATTGTCAGATTCAGAATCCTGATACAGGAGGAATCCTTCTATTGGCGTGATGCATCTTCCTATCCCCCGGTTATCACAATCGAAATTTTATAACATTTTGTAAAGTGTTTGATGCGATTTTATGAGTAAAAATCATTTTTTAAATCTGATAAAATGTGTATTCCTATTATTATATTAAATTAGTAAATCCAAATTTATTACAAACGGTATATACTTACCGTTCAATACAAATATATATATATTTAATGTATACGAAAATAACATAAGTTAACTCATATCCCATTATTATCCCAGCAAACAAAAACCAGTTGAAACGGACACAAATATTTGTATCATCACTGTAAAAACAGGTGTCTAATTTAAAAAAACTTTTGTCCTCTTTTTAAACTGTTTTCAGGTGTTTTAAATTTTTACCTATAATGGAATTTAAATTTTCCTTTCTATAATGGAAAACACCCCTAACGTTTTACATATTGAAATAGAAGTGTTTTAAAATAAGACATTTCTTTTTACAGTGATGTTTTTGTAACCAAATTAGCTGTATTTAATAACTTAATCGTTTATTTTATCGCTTTAAACCAGTACACACTATTGTAAAAATGTTATCGGTTTAAACCATCAACCTTATTTCAGAAAAGAGTATCGGTTTCTTTCTTTCTCTCAATCTCTTTGTGAATGTAAAACATGATCGATGTCATTAATCAATCAGTATTCTTCCATACCATTTAGTTTCTAATTCGTTCTAAATCTAAGTTATTTCACTTCTATTTTTGATTCGCTGAAACAATTTATACGTAATTGACTTGATCATTTTCACGAAAATAGGTTCATCCATTTCACAAATTGAATAAACAATAAACTGAAACAATCGATCCATATCAGCAATTGCTCGAAATAAAAATATTTATCCGTAAACCCTGTTCCACGTATTTCGCATTTGCTTTCTCCTTCAGCAAAATATTTCTTTAATTCAGAAGTTACTCTCTCCTACACGACGCGCGTCACCTTTACCATAAACCATAATACAAGTAAAACAATATCTCATGTTTTATTAAATCGGTTTTCGATATTCGAGGCGATAGAAAAACGCGGGGAAAACTTGCAGTGCACATAACTCTTGCGTAACGCAAAACTTATTAACGTTTTTGTTAATTTGATTCACACAGCTGCTCAATAATTAACGTTGCTCGGCGATATTTGTTCATTTGACTCCGCGACTTATCGCGCATCGCGATCATCGTAATGCACTTTCCTTAATAAGTCAACTTCGAGAAAATCGCTTACGTAGCGTCTCACGCGCCAACCCAACAAAACCGTAAGTACGAATCCCGTCGAGTTCACGTCACCATTCATTTCCATCCATTAAGAATCGAATTACGGCGCGTCTCAATTTCTTTTACAATGGACTCGTTGATTTGTCTTAATTCAACTCATTGCCTCAGACTCATTACACTCCGCTGTTTTATTGAATTATCAAACTGCGACATCTAGTTATGAATCGACGAAAAAATTTGCAACTGGGAAAGTCGATAAACTTTTTCTGAACTCGTAAAAGGGGGAACTGGGCATTTCCGAATTCCGAAAATTGGCAAAAGTAGGCGAAATTAATATTTAAAAAAAGCGAAAATTTAACGCCGCGGTGGTATTAAGTGAGCGAAAAAAATCGCGCCCCTGCGGTAACGCCGATAAAGTGTTATGCGATGTAATTCGGGAAGAATTTATTAAGAAGCGAATGATCCGGGCGATAGTTTACGAATAACGTTTTCGATAAATCAACGGGCCGCAATGCGAGGCGATATTTCGTGCGCGGGGCGACGAACAATGGGGCTGAAATTTGTCGATAAAGAAATTGGAAGTTAATAAACCGTGTGCGTTTGACGCCTCGCGGTGATTGCGATTTATTGTTTCTCCGGATCAAACGCGAAAGGGAACGGTTACGGTGTGAGCAATCGGTTATTCCAAATGGTAACTCCGAAATAATCGATGGAGAATAACTGAAAATGAGATTTTTTACGAATACAATCCAGCTTTCAGACGGACTCGCGAACAATTGTTAAATAAAACAGTCGAATTCTTTGCAAAGGGTTATCGATTTTCGATGACGCTCGTTTCCCTGGAACCATTTTGTCAATGTTTTTTCGCCGAGCACTAACGATTACGAGCCTCTCGAATAAAAATCCAACTTGTTTTTGGTTAGTTAATCAAGGCTCAAACCAGGCGGAATCCAGGCTTCTCATTTACTAGATTAGTAAAACTGTTCAGAACTACACTAGGCCCTGACCAATCAAAGTTGTTTAGTTTGTATTTGCTAGTTATAATTAGTAAACATAAACTAGTCGGAATTTTTACTTGGGTAGACAAATACTGGACAAATACTGAAGTCAACGAAATTAATGAAATATAATAATAATATAAATGTTTTAATTATCTTGCTAGTTAATAAATGGACAATTATATTTGTAACGACTACTGTTCAGTTGGAAAATTGCTACTTTAGACGTTATGATCTTTAACGTCTTTAACGAGAAGATTTGTCAGTTCGTCACACCGGCATCCACCACTAATATCAAACGTTGCAACAGCTTTGTATCCTAAGTATTGGTCGTCCGGAGCTTCAGTAACAATTTTTTTAATTTCTTCTGGTTCAAAAACTAAAGCTTTGACACTATTAAAACCGATTTTTTTAAATGCCACGAATTTTAAATAATCTAAGATATTAATATTGTGATTGATTTTTATAACCGATTTTAACATTGAATAACGCAGCCACATAGTTGTTGGAACAAATGTTTTTGAAATTTCATCAAAGTAAGCAAGTAATACTGGTTCCGCGAAACTTCATACGTTCTTCTGCTTCATCCATTCTATAAATGCATCGTACCAAACTTTATAACGCTCTCCGGATTTTTCAATTGGGATGTCAGGATATGGATCCTCTTCCAGATTAGCACCCATATTTCTACTTGAAGTTTCATCGTCTATTCTCCTGGGTGAGATATCCGTCTAGTTGGTGGACAACAGCGGGTTGGGACTTTTTGGCTGATCGCCGGACTGTCGGACCCTCTGGACTTCCCAGCGTTGTGTGGTGTCGCTTCTGCGTCGAGCCTCAAGGACTGCAACTGGGACTCCTGGAGCACACTCTGGACCTTTGGGTGGCTCTTATGACCGGGGCGGAGTGAATTGAGTAGCCCTGTGATTCAGGCCATGAAGGGGTCACTTCCAGCCCACAGAACGCGAGCGAATACAACAACGAAACCGACCGTCGTAAAGCAAACAGCAATTAAAAATTCCACTAGAAATCAAAAATCTAAAAAAACGAATATAGAACAAACGAATCTAAAACGAATGTAACGATCCTAGAACAAATAAACCTGTGAAGGAAACCTCTCAAATCAACCCCGAAATCAAGACTACAAACTCTTTTGACTTATTAACTGAACATACGGAAGTCCACGTCGACGATCCGCAGCAAAAATCTAAAATTCCACCAATTGTCGTTCATTCTGTTATTAAAAACCATTTGGATTTCTCAACGGAGCTGTCCGGCAGATGTAAACAGCCGCCTACTTTAAAGTATTCACCTAACCGTGTCAGCATCTTCACTAAAACACGAGACGACTACACTCGAACCTCTCTTTCTTTCTTCGTCTTTTGTTGGTCCGAGTCAGAGCTACCAACTCAATCTGGCCATCAGCAGATGTAAACTCAAACCTCTCTTATTGCAACACTCCGGGACCGGAACTACCTCTTAACGCAACAAAACGCAACGAACCAATCATGGCCGCCGCCCGCAATATTTAAATGCCGTAAACGTATATTTATGATAGTTCACTAATGAAACCACTATTTTTTGTGTATACAATATCCGTATAATATATGGGTATCGTATAAATGGCCGTATATGTGTTATAATGTATGCAAATTATTAATTATGTTTGAATTTTCAAGAAATTCTTTATAAAATTTTTTTTTAATTTACTAAATAAACTACAAAAATGTTTTAATTTACTAAATAATTGTAAAAATATTTTTTTAATTTAGTAAATTAAAAAAAATTTTTTAATTTACTTTTATTTTATTTTAATGTTATTTAATCAAAATAAATGCCATTCGTCATTATGATATTAAATTAATTAAATTTGATTTTAAGTCGTTCATTTTATTAATTTAATTATGTAATAATTTTGAGTAAAGTAAGATTAATACCCATTAGAATATAATTTAAATATAAAATGAAACAGTACTTGAGGTGACATCCAGAATTCCGTTCGCTGACCTACGTGGTAAGTATTTCATGCTTCAAGAATCAAAATAAAAACATATTTTCACATACAGAATTTAGTTCGTAAGAACCTTCCTGGCCGATTGTTCTCAAAAGATTAGTCGCTGACTCGCGTTGCAACAAAATGGCAAATATATCTGTAAGTAAAAATCTTAATTTGTAAATTAAAAAAATATTTATAATTAACCATATATAATTTTTCACGAGACCGTTTTGCACATTGTTTAGGATAAACGATTACATTTAGCAACAAAAATTAAAATCATCGAAGATCACGATAAGGGTGACAGAATATTAAACTCGCTGAAAAATATGGAGTCAACCGATCTTTGATTACGAGAATCGTTCAGAATTAAGATGCCAGTCGGAAGCAGTATCAAGCTGTATGCGATGCAGGTGGAAATCACTTGAAAAGAAAACGTTTTTCGGGCTATGAAAATTCGCGTTTTGACTCTGCCTTGTATTGTTGGTTCAAGCAAAAAAGAAGTTTGGGGGAGCCAATTTCTGGACCACTACTCAAGCAGAAGACATTAGAGTTCCACAGACTGTTAAATGGCGAAACAACTTTTTCAGCTAGTGAGGGCTGGCTTTGGCGATTTAAAGAACGTTATGGCATACGTTGTCTGGATATAAAAGGTTTATTTAGGATTTTGTTTATCTGATATTTAAATATTACAATCATACCTAAATGTTTATGTTCTTTAAATATAAATAAATTAGTAATATAGTTAAAACATTTACAGGCGAAAAATTATATACAGACACAGAAGGCGCAGCATCGTATAAAACCAGCATAAATATGTTTTTCGAAGCGCATGGATATAATCCGGACAACATTGATAATGCTGACGAGACGGGACTCTTTTATAGAGAGTTACCGCGAAAAACATTAGCTGCAAGTGACGAGAGACAGGTTTTTGGCCGAAAACAACAGAAACAGCGTGTGACCGTACTAGTGTGTGCAAACGCAGCAGGAACACACAAAATTCCGTTACTCGTCATCGGTAATGCTGCCAAACCACGCTGTTTAAAAAACGTCCAACAGTTGCCTGTGGATTATCGATCTTAAAAAAAAGGCATGGATGAACTCCACGATTTTCTTAGATTGGTAAAAGAATATCTTCGTACCTCAAGTGAAGACGAGAAAACCTGGTGAAAATGAACGGTACTAATTAAAATATTATTAATGCAAACAATTTACAAATTATGATATAAATCATACAAAAATCGGGATTAAATCAAATTAATCGATTCATTTTATAATTTAAGATATTCTCCCGTAAAGTCAAATCAAAGAGAATTCAATGAAATTTCGATTTTATGTTCGTTTTTTACTAATATTTAATTTTCCGAAGTTTCACCCAAATTCACTACCTAGTTGTAGAGATATTTAGCATGAAGGTTTCACAGATTAACTAATTAGTTAATTAGTCAAACTGTTTAATACAAATGATTAATTATTTTGTAAGAATATCAGTTAAAAACGTATTTCCAGCGTGAAAAAAAGACTTTTCATAACAAAATTGCTTACAAAAATAATCTTTTTCATTATAATATAATTTATTATATTATTTATACTTCTGTTGGACAATGCACCATCTCATCCTTCAACAGAAAAATTTGATGCTGTTGATGAGCAAGTAAAAGTTTTTTACTTGCCTCCTACCAATGGACCAAGGCGTAATTTCAGCCTTAAAACGGAAATATCGGGAACACTTTCTGCGACATTTGCTAAGTGTAGACATACAAGAAGAATCAGGTGTTTGCAATTTTATAAAGAGCTGGTCCCTTTTAGATTGCATAAATGCTCTTTTTACTGCCTGGGAAAATATATCTACCGACACTCTGAAAAATGCCTGGAAAAACATTCTTGATGTGCCTGATGCAACAATGCCGGAACCAACTTCCGATATAACAATGCTACTCAACCGACTGCCAGGGAAAGATCTGTACACAGAAAGAGATGGCGATGAATTTGTTAACTGCGACAACCTTGTTCCTGTTTGGAACATACTATCTGATGGCGATATTGTAAACAAACATGCAGGATTGCCAGATGATACGTTGGAATCGGAAGTCGAGGATAATTTGGACGAAATGGATGAGACTGAAAACGAGCCTTCCAAACCGACAACCTCCAGTGTTGTGGAACCATTTGCAACGATAATTAATTGGTGCAAAACGCAACCCAACAATAGATTAAGATTAGAAGATTATAAAAATATGCTAAAAATTCAATACACTTTTTTAATAGTTTGTAATGAATCCAAATGTTACAAATATGTAATCATTTTACAAAAATATTTGGTTTCAAAATGTGATATTAATGTTACGTTTCAAAATTTTATATTAAATTATGTAAAAATTATGTTTTTATGTTAAATATATGTAAAAGTATGTAAAATAATGTGTAATAAGCAAATAATTGGAAAATTAACAATAACTCGCAATAAAAATAAGATACTGTTATTTTGAATTTTTGAATTAGCCCGCCAAAGTTCTCACCGGAAACTCTGTTGCATTAACAGAGGGAAATTTGTTGCAATAAGAGAGTTGTTGCGTTAAGAGGTTTCGCGTTAAGAGAGGTTCGAGTGTACACTGAAAAAAATGTAGTTGGCACTAGAGTACACATGGTAGTCATAAACATATAGTATGGATGATTGTGAACTAGAATACCGTTGGATTACACCAAACATAAGTATAGTTGCTCTAACATACATAGGGTTTCGCAAGCAAATGTATGTTTGCATCATCCTGGGTGTAATAAATGTTGAAACCATAACACAGGTATGGTTTCAACAATCGAGTCAGTTTTGTCAGTGTATATACGTACAATATAATTGTCTCAACATATTTTAAAAATATTCAACAGTACAATTGTTAAGATCATATTAAAACACATTTAAACATATTAAAAAACACTTGTCAGTTTTCTTAGTTTCGATAGTTTTGTTAATTTTGTTAGTTTCAAAACTAGTTTTGTTAGTTTCGATCTTCTTTTGTTGAAACAAAAGCAGATCGCCCTTGGTTCAAAAACATACACTGTTGTTTTAAAAATTTGACTTCTACTACACGTTTGCTGTTGATTTTATGGCATTTTTTCTCCCCGTGTATTCGTTAAATAACAAAACATAGCTTTTCTCGCCAAACCACCGATTCTAAGTTTTTATAATTAGCATTGGACACAAACCTTAATGACCACCACATATGACTTCGCCTCCCAGTGAAACAAAAATTGAACTGACCAGAAATTGGGCAATAATTTAGGAAATTATTGGTCAATTTAGAAACAATGTGGTTCAGTGTGGGCATTTGAAAGTGAATGGCATAAAAACTATCCTTTAAATTTATTCAACAAAAATTATTTGCACATACAAATTTGTTCTAACAATCATCCTTAAAATACAAAAATATTTACTGAAGCAGTCTTAGTTAATGTTTTACTTAATGTCACTATGAAACATTAATTTAAAAATCTGTAAACGATTTATGTAAATATAGCTTAACAATATTGAGTTAGATTTATACTGACATTACGTAAATCGTTTGCATAACCCTTGGCTATCAGGGTATGGCTCGCCACTAGATTTTCCATCTTTGTATGCAAGATTTTGAAAAAAAAATAGTTTGAAGTACTTTTGACGTATGTTTATTGGTAAATTCCATGAATTCAGTGTTTAAAAACCTGTAAATCGCCGAAACCTGGCTCGTCCATTTTTTTACCTTTCTAAGGTATTTTATACACTGGGAAAACGAGATTGCGCAATCACGATGACTAAATTCGAGATGGTAAAATTTCACTATTTAAATACCGAAATCCACGTTTCGCTATTTCGAATAGTGAACAAATGCGCAGGCATACATTGCGAACAATACAAAAACATCTGAAAATGCATGATAATTTACAAAATTGAAGTGATTTAATAAATAATCGTTGAAAATACTAGACACATTGAGATTTCAATGAATGGTATGTGACTTTGTTCGTTACTGTATGATGTCATGTCCTAACCTCAGTACCTGTCATTGGGAATTTACTATTTCAGATGGCTACCAGAGCCATTTAAATGACTACGGTAGGTATCTAGATGGCTACTCTTTCCATCTCGTTTTCTTAATGTGGTGGCTGACATTTTAAAATTCTTTTCAATTTTACAGTGTTGGTTGACGTTTTTAAAAAAATTGGTGGTTAATGTTTGAAACGTTAACCACCAGCATTTACAGAGCAATTTCAAATCTTTTCAGTATATGAAAGTATTTAACCATAAATTTATAATCTAAAAACCTTATAAGGCTTTCCTAATAAGGTTGCAAATGTAAGTATTTTCTTATTTTTCTCGAGAACTGTTTCTCAGTGCAAAATTTCAGTTTACCGTTGGTTTTGATCAATTTTTACTCAGACCTTCTCAAGGGTTAAGTCCGATGTTCGCCCTCTCCCACTGTTCACCATAAAAAAACCATTCCCCTCACCTACACAAATTTTCGCGGATTTTCACACGGACTCATTTCGCCAATGTGGACTCCCGCCACGTAACCCTTTATGGTCGAAGCTCCGGCCCCTTCCACTCAGCCGATTTTTCGGCATTTCGCGCTCATGCAAGTTATTGGACACGATGAACGCAAAAAAATATCGAGGCGCAGCCAATTATACTTGTATTCCACACTGTAAAAAAAGATCTTCAGATTTTACACAATATGAGTTAGCACTATGCACTCTATGAGTAAAATTTACTTTTAAAATTTTTTAATTTTAATTTTTTTTTAATTTTGAGTAAATTTTACTCATTTTTGAGTAAATTTACTCAAAATTGTGCATAAG